>ATSW01002990.1:0-10207 GCA_000444245.1 Botryllus schlosseri | reverse complement strand
GGCAGGCAGGCAGGCAGGCAGGCAGGCAGGCAGGCAGGTAGGTAGGTATGAGGGGGTAATGGGGCTTAGCTACTCGGCTTTTTGCCCCAGGAGGATATCTGGCGATTACGACTCCTGTACTATCTAAATGATTTATAATTTTTATACATCCCTGCCACTTGAAATCGTGAATTCGATGACTGGCCATATAGTATGTGCATCTGTGAGTAGGGACTCTGGCGTTAGAGGTACTTTGTTTTGGTCGTCGGGCTGAATTAGATTCATCCTGGCACGGTCATATTTAGGACAATGGAGGAGGAAATGCTCCACGGTTTCATTGATCCCGCATGCATCACCAAGGCCATTTTGGTGACATTTAATTCTGTGTAGATGGCCGTTCAGCCTAGAGTGACCAGTCTGCAATTTAATTAGGATTCTACATTCCCTGCGTGACATTCTGAAGGTCTGCAGATTATTTGCAAGATAACTGTGACCTGAGTTATCAAATATGCACTAAGTGTTTGCTAGGATAAAGTGCACATCGTATGATTATTGCGGGTATACGGCATACCCACAATTTCGTTCGGCACGTTTGAGAATATGATCGTCATATATGTCGCGTAACGTAATGATGCAAGACGATGCAATAACCTTTTCTTGACTAAATTTTGATATGATTAATTTACTGTGTTGTTGAAACTCGGAGTTTCTCATTGAACTTTTTTGGACAACTTAGTTAGAAAGTCGACAAAAAGGTTCAAAACCCTTAGACTAAGCGCTTTGAGGATAGGATATACGTGTCGGACATACGTTTTCTTGACACTTTTTCAGAAGAAACTACTCTCAAGAATCTGTAGTAGCTAAAGTTCTAATAACTTATCCAGATCGGTCGTGAATATCCAATCCAATGGGATAAGAATCTCGAAATTCCTATATACCTGTATCACTAGTACAATATTTCCACCGCGTATAGTTCCAAAGTTGAATATAATTTCTATGCTTGTAGATGTTGTTCATTAAGTTAGTGACCCAACAAGAATCTCATTGTTCAGTTTTACATTAGTATACTTTCGCCTCCAAAAACCGTATTAAGCGTTTAATGTGATAGGTTGCGGACCGTGATGCATATACTAGCCAGGTCAGTACCTGCATGCTATCAGGTTCAACAGTTATAAAGACGTTTATAGCTAATTCGTTGTTAATGGCTAATTCAACAATTATTTTGCTGCATCCTCTGTTCTGTTTTCCAGCCCTCTATGGAATACATTGCTCACAAAGAATTGGGAGCTATCAACTGCGCGAGATTGTTTGATTTGCGATTTATAACGTTCACTAAAACTTATGACTGATTACTATGTATAATAATATTCGCGGCGACTCGTTTTTGTCACAGCCGTAACAACGTAACGGCTGTCCATTCATGTGCAGATATGAAACCCCCGTTCAAACAAACTCGCTTGGTTGTGACAATGGATCGATGGCTTCAAAATTGAATTTCTATTATATATCCATCAAGTATTTCAACGTGTCTACGGAGGTGTCTAATTCACGGTAATATATATTCACAGCATTCCGTAGGCTGTATTGAATCTACTAGTTAACTCTTAATTGAATGGAATAATTGAGTTTGAGGTGACGGAGGAATGGTACAATTAGACTTTAGGTTAAAAACTATCTTGTACTTGATGGGAAATCCAAATTTGTGAATAACGGATACTAGGTACGACAACCCGAATAGACAACTCGTGTGTTAACATGAGATTATAGAAATTTCGAGACTTGGATATAGCGATGTGCAGTAATTCGTTTGCGCATAGCAACACAATCTATTTTGTGTCTGTGCTTATTATGTCAGTAGGGGTTTATTATATCGTTACTATGGATTGTAACCTGAAAATTTTGAATAATATCGTACGAGATAGAAATAGTTCAAAAAATTCACCAGGGTCAGTCGAGTGGCAGCTATACGAAACGTTGCTTATAATGGATCTTTTAAGGCGAAGATGTCCGTCGAAATTCCACTATATATGCAGACTGTTTTACTGCCGTAAATTTCTGGAGCTCATTTGAGGTTAACGAAATCCGATAATTGAGTAACAATATCCATTGCTCTATATAGGCCAGTGGTTCTTGGACCTTTTTGAGTGCAACTCAAATCTGCGTTTTATTAACATCGCGCGACCGAAGCCTCATACATTGAAGGAGATGCATTTCTAATATTAGTATGCCATACGTATTTACAGGGCAGGCATCAAACAGATAAAGTGCAGACACCCAGCTGTACGCACTACGCAACGCTGTTCTGTGAGCCATTATTCACTGCAAAAGTCATTGATACAGTGAAGGTTGTTGTCACCTGATATTTTTACTTAATAAAAATATTTATGCACGGTGGCCGGTTGGTTGTGGGTCGTGGGACATAGGTCGTGATATATACCTTAAGAACTGCTCTTATAAACAAACTATTGATAGGTGAACTGAATATATCTTTGTTCAAAAGCAAGTTATTCCGTCTTGTGGCGGAACCGATCGAAATTGCTATCTGAAAAATTATATGGTAGAAGCGTAGAACGATGCAAAGCAAATGAGGCCGTGATTTTGATATCTCAATATCAACTCAGACGTCTTTCACTGAGGTATTCCTCAATGCTAGAGTTGTCAAATTCTCGACGCAGCGTTGCATTCAGTTGACAATAGCAACTTAGTGGGTTCCCCCCAACTCCTTAATGTTCCAAATAGCTCCACGGCCTACCCCAAAACGTTCCTGCGGCTCACTCCGTAGCCAAGCACTGCCGGTGGAAAACAAATGCTCATTCCCGTCAAGATGTCTCGATAGACCTAAACTGTCTGTTTTAGTCAAAGTCAGCAGGTTTGTATCTCGTTAATGGAAAATTGGTTAATTTAAGCTAATGCAATAAATACGCACCGCCTCGTATTTTCGATACACTTTACTGCTACATTTTAACCGCATTTTTCTCAAACGATATTGTGACCTCTAGATTTGTTGAATTCCAAAGTTCTTTTGAATTCCCTAATAGTTGCCAACGATTACCCTAACGAGTGTCAGCGAATGGCGTATTTGCATGGTTGTGCGTACGTGATTGTGTACAACTATTAAATCAAAATAATATTATGAAAATATATGATATATAGCAGATTAGGGAAACACACGCCACGCGAAGGGATTCTAAGCCGCTCACATAGAGTTTCCGGTTACATGAAAATGCGGTCCGGAGCGGAGAAAAGTGGTCATGAAACTTTTTGTTCTGTTCGCGTCTATTTTCGACCATGAAAATGAACAGACAAAGCTGTGTTCCAATCTAACTGATGCTCAACTGTAGTATTTATCAAGGGTTTCATGCAACCAGAGTTTACAGAACTTGTCGACAACTTTGATCGACCACAGATCTCATTGACTTCAACATCCATTGTAGTAATTACGTTACTGAAACGTTACTAAACACTGTTTTTAGCCTTTATGCTTGCAACTTGAACTTCACATTATATACGATTTTATAGGAGCGTAGAATATTGTATAGGTGTGGGTAAAACTTGTATAGGTGGATAAATACACGCATTACTGTATCGATTTATGAATCCGGCCCGCCAAGTAGCCTACTGCATTTTCCTATATCTGGCCCTCCGACCGGAGAAGTTGCCCGCCCCTGATATACATCCAATCTCGATTATGGTATAACAAACTGTTTCTTCCTGTTATAATTAGTCATATATTGTAATGAGTAGCCTTATAATTTCACTATTGTTTGGTACTGTTGCCATTTAGTATCATGTGATTATTATCATGGCGGAAGGGGAACAAGTTCAAAGCTCTGGCGTCGATGATTTCATTTCTTCATCAACAAGCGGTACGAAATGCATGTAATATTCGATATCCTACTGGATATTAATATTATCCATGGGAAGATGGTTGAAAGTTGTTTTAATAAAAAATATTATTTCCTATGATATTCGTAAAAACGACTGGAACTTTTGGAAGACCCTAACACAATCCAGCCTAATTGTTGATTTTGCCATGATTTTAAACGTTGCACGTATTGCAATAATCACGTTCGTCTTAGGATCCGCTACATTGGTGAAAGGAAAAAATGTGACTCTAGAGATGAAAAAAAGCACGGTTAATCTTGTGGGAGGAGATCAAACCAACAATATCTACATTTTTAGTGGCGAGGGTGAAGCAAGTCGTTTAATCTCAGGTGAGTGTAATGATGTTTTATTTAGTTCGGTGTCTGAGTTGGGGAGAACCGTCTGCATCGTGGGACATTCTCACTGACAAAAGAACTATGTGACAAAATTTAATATGGGTCTGACAGCATGCTCACCATCATTTTAACAGTGTGTTGAAAAACATTTAAAATCGCCGCGCACAAGAAAGCCGAAGTGATCACTTAAAAAAAAATTTAGTCGTTACGTCCAAGGGACTGCGCAGTGAGTGGGTGAGTGCATGTAGATTCGTGAAAAATTAGAGGGAAAATTGGTTACCATATATCCTCTTTTATCAATAAATTGAAAGTGTCCTCGGAGGACGTCTAAATCTTCACTCTTTTGGGAATTTGTCCTCTTCGTCTAGAACAGTGGTTCCCAACCTGTGGTACGCGTACCACTAGTGGTACGCGAAGGTCTTCCAGGTGGTACGCGAGTAGAGTAGTAGAATTCTGTATTTTTTCGACCGAAGGGAGTTATTAGCTAAGGTGGGGTTGAACACAAAGATTGTTCTCCCATAAACTTCAGTCTTACCGTGGCCTCCTCGTACCCGACTCTAGCTTATAACGCTCATCCCCAGCTGCTAATTTTCCCTTCTACGTGAGAGTGCGAGCAAGGATTTTCATCTCTGATGACTATCAAGTCGAAGAAACGAAACCGACTTGTTGCGCCCATGCATGACTTTCGATGCGCTGTGAGCAAACATATGCCATGCATCGACCAGCTAGTGCAGTGTTTCTTTAACTGGGGGCCGTGAAAACATCGGAAGGGGGCGCGAACCTGCGGCAAACTGAAAAAAATTTTCGCGCTTCGCGCCACTTACCTCCAGTTAATTGGTTTTGCTCTGTGTATAGTCCTAATTGCATATTTAAGAATTCTCTTAGCAACTGTCATAACCTTCCATGCCATCAAATTATTCGTTGGGGTTGCTAGCATTCTGGTTGCATTTTGTGATATAACGATAATGGGGCACGAAATTTTCACTATAATAAACGGGGGCGTGTCCAAAATAGTTTGAGAACAGCTGAGCTAGTGCAAAATAAGCAAATGCAGCCATCGCATTGAAACAATTGACTTTTGTTGTTTGTTGTTTGCTGTTATTTAAATATTATTATGTTGTCCGTCTTGTGACTGGTGGTGAAGAAACAGTTCCATGCATCCCATTAACCCTGGCAGATAATGCCTAGTTTAATAGTATTTGCTATTACGTCTCGCGTACGTCAAATACGTTATTATGACGTCATAAACGATGGAAACATTTTTGACCGCTATAAGCGGTGGTACGCGAGCACTGCATAAAACCTCGAATTGGTACGTGGGTGAAAAAAGGTTGGGAACCACTGGTCTAGAACAATTATTAAAATGCGATCAAAATGTCTACTCCGACACAGGCAACGCCAGAGTTGCATCGAAGTATTTCGAGAGTATAGAGAAGGGAAATATTACCTTTTTTCAGTCAACAACACGAAAGTAACGTAAAACGCGGGTAATTCAGGAGTCGGTAATTCAGGAGTACTACAGCATTCAGAATTTCTGAGAAGTATCCTCTTTTTCGGATCTTAAAATATGGTAACCCTAATATAATGATACATAAATTATGCACGATGAACCCATAAGCGTAGTGAGAACGAACTTAGACGGAATGTACGTTGATAATATGAAGAAAGTACTTCAGAACCTCTTTGCGTCATATTAACACTGCCGTCATGCTTAGCAAAGACTCTATACTTCCAACAAGCTTAATTGCTGTCAGTATTCTTTTTATTCTGTTAGCAATTTTGACAATTACATATTGCAGAGACTATGTACTTTCTTCACTGCTGACGTGATCAGGCTAACTGAGGTCAACGATCATATCGATATATCTCAAAGTTAGTTTTAAAGAAATCGAAGTTTAGGGGGAATTCTAGAGATTTAAATACGCACCAGAAGTCAGGGACACACTCTTGGCCTTCTCTACCATGTTGCTTGTGTTTTAAACAATGAATCTCATCATGCTCGAAGGAGTGAATGAAGCTCTTTCATGGTTGAACGAGCTTAAGTTCCGTCAACACATACATTCGGATAATACACAGAGATAGTCGGCTACGATCGAATTAGTTCTACTTAGTTCTAGTAAATATGTGGGTTTTACCCACTTGTACTACGTACTCAGGTACGGTTATATTTGGAGACGACTTCCACTCGTACGTAACAGTTATTAAGGCAAAGGTATTAATTAGTTGTTTTTGTTGTATGTTGGGATATTGATGCTTAACTTAGAGTTGCAATACGTCCGGATTTAATCGGGCATGTCCGGAATTTCACTGCACAAACTGCGTCCGGGAGGAAATTTTAAAACATGCCTAAATGTCCGAAATTTATAAGGCTTGAAGTAAGCTCAAAATCTTTTCGTAAATCAATTTAAACAATAATCTTTTTAAGCGCATATCAGTGTTGGGATGACTCGAGTCAACTTTTTCGTATGACTTGACTTGACTCGAGTCACTTTGGAAAAATGACTTGACTTGACTTGACTCGGAGCTTCAAAAATGTGCATTGACTCGTGACTCGGAGCAAAATTTACGAGTCAATTTCAAGTCATTGAGTAAGCGGTGTCGAATAAATCACTGTATCTCGCCGGTGTCACTTGTGAGAACAACCAGTCATTCACTGATTGTACGTTACAAGGTTCCTCCATTGTTCGAGCACAAATAAATTGACCGCAATGTAGAAAATGAATCTAAATAGCAATGTGTCTCTGTTTAAGACGGCTTAATGCTTACGTTGCCAGTGCTCACATTTACTAATCCTCTTGTATGATTTAAATCGAACGAATATATTGGGTGCGTTTATATTCTCATGGAAGTGTAGATAAGTAGTATAGGCTATTGTACCATATCAATTTGTTTCAATTCTCGAAGCTTTGTATTAGGTCCTATATTTTGGCTGATAAGAACTGACTGTAGTATGTAGCTTTACAGTTACTCACGTACTTTATTAGCAGTTCTACGTGTGCTTGAGGGATATACCGTTATTTTGCGTGCATATTTAACTAGATATATCGTTATTTGATTAAGATAAGTGATTAATTAATCTGTCTTTCACACAGCTAGCAAAATGTAATGACTCATACTTCGAAAATTCAATTTGACTTGAATTGTGACTTGACTCGTGACTTGACTTGACTTGACTCGAGTCACCTCCAAAAAATGAGTGACTTGACTTGATTCGAGTCACCTTTGAAAATCGATTGACTTGACTTGACTCGAGTCAAAATCTGCAATGACTCGAGATGACTCGTGACTCGAAGGTAGTGACTTGATCCCAACACTGGCACATATACGCAACCTCGTGTAACGTATATTGATTTCAAAATGGGGACCAACGCCCTCGCTAAAAGTGCAATAAAAACAAATATTCATTTATCGAAAATGTCTAATTGGTCGATAGGCAAAGCTTTGCAAGTCTCACATCATATTGACAGTCAATGTTCTCGTACACCACCTTTAACCCCGCTAGTGGGTGCTAAAGAGTTTGCGGAATTTGAGAGCTGCTACTGTGGTATAGTGCAGGGCTCTTAAACCGGGTGTATCGTACACCTTGGGGTGTACCAGAATTTTTGAAGGTTGTACCACTCGGATGGGGTGTACTGCGGTGTACCAGATCCGCACTACAATGGACCGATGACCAGCTCTCACAATAAATACGCAAGGTTATGCTCCAGAACAGAAATCGTACAATGTTCATATCAACTGTACAGTTGTTTTGGCGGGGCTTGGTTTCCAAGAATTTTCTGGGATATACATAACCGCTATTACAGAATAACTTCAAGATGAGCTGCGAGATAGGCGAGGCTCGGCACGGCATTATATGTTTATCAAAAATCTGTTTCTCAATATTGTGCCGCATATGTTGCAATCATACCCAGAGGTGTCGTCGGAAGCGCTCCGCGATATTAATACATTCGACACCACCTATTTTTGTGGAAATAGATTTTCGGCACTCATTCATATCAAATCCATGACGTGTATTTTCCAGACTAGACCGCATATTTCAAGTCATTCAACTACATAATTCGCTTTGAAATGATAAAAGTCTTCCCAATTTCTGGATACATAGTATGATGGTATTTTTAGGACAAGTCATTTTGTTGCTGTTTAGCATCAGCCTACAATTAATATTTGCACAAGACAGATGACGGTTACACATTAATTTAGCTAACTTTGAACTAAAAAGGGAGGGGTCCGTCGCGGTTCAAAGTGGGTCCGCGAAGACAAATAGGTTGAGAACCACAGCCATAGACTACCGTGATGATAGGGAAACTAGGACTTGTATCGCCCGGAAGGTACCATACAATATCTTTTCAATGCTGAATATCTGTGTTCATATGTTGGTATAACCATTTATCTACTGCAGAGGAATCTTGCAATCGCCAGAAGTTCAATACCAGCGCAGACACTACCTTGCCATGCCAATTCTAACATGATCCTCTGTCGGAACTGCCATATAGAAGTAGTTGTGTGAATGATAGGGTTCGGTTATTTCCGTGATTCCACCACCCTTTCTCATGTTGATCGACTTTTTGTGTATCGACCTTCAATGGTCCCTCAAGAACTTGCCCATGACTGAATCCTCATCCCCTGACTTTGAGCATGTACCAATTACATTTTGTCATTTGGTGTGAACAATTTATTTTAATTTTTTGCAGAGCAGAAGAGTGCCATTAGCTTTGACGCCACACAATGTTGCATCCTCGCTTTGCTACACTATCATCGGCTCATTCAACCAAGACATTTCAGCCAGGTCGGTTTCGCACCGAACGCCCAATCCTTTATGCACACTGAACTACAGCACCTTGGTAGAAGAGGCCGAATATGTGTAGCGAGATCATGGAATAAATGTGTTTCTTGTACACTTTGAGCTCATGCAGAAGGCCCGAAGGGTGATGCTTTATTCAGATGCCAAAAATGCGACGGGCGCAGCCTGGAGGCGTTCAAACTTATATTTCGAAGCTTAAAGCAATAATACATATTGTGCCACGTTTTTGTTGTTCATTTCGTATTTTTTAATGATAAATAACACCGTTATAATTGCCCAGCATGGGCGTTACAACTGTCCGTAGGTACGGGGCTATTGTAACATTTGAGCGACGATTTTCGCTACCCAAAATTGCCATGATGTATTGTTTGTTTTGTGGTATTCATGGTGTTTGTCGACTACTATGGTCATTTACACCAGGCCGATATTCTTTTTTATTTTCCGTGACTGCCGACTTATAGCACGGCCCACCTCTAGGCTTTTGTAAGACACCGCCGACGCGGATGAGGTGGCGAGGAGGAGCCATGATGTATTGTTGATTGAGTTCCAATTTAGTTTTTATATCAACTATCGAGTTGTTGGCTTCTTTATATAAAACGTTGGAAATAAAAGATCCACGAGAAAAACAAGTAATGTTAGAAAATACTAGAAGTGTTACAATTGTCCCCGGTCTCCCCCACACTGCAAAATTTTTAAGCATCCTGTCGGAAGTACCGATTCAAAATGTATGCGCTGTCGCAGCAATTTTCTCGAGAATCATTATAGACAGATATCGCAAACTCTAGCCTGTTCTACTCTCAAAATAACCATTTAGCAGTTGTGTACACTGTTGTTCAAAACAATGCACATTTTCAGACTTTGAGGTGTATTTCAAGGGGGTTCCATAGCCCCAATTAGATTTTAATGTATATTTTCGGGTGGGTCGTCAGCTATGCAATTATGTTGCGTTGAGATTGCTGAACAGTAATTTCCTCCGGGCAAGCAAGCGTGACGACAGGTGTTGCGTATCTATCCGTCTGTTAGTTATCTATAGTTACATTTGTCCTCGACCTCCCCTACATAATTGCCAGGGCGTAGCCATGAGGTCTCGGGGGACGAGTTTGAGAACCACTGTGTCAGATAGGAGTCAGGTAATAGTCCTGTAGAATTTTCGGTCAACCTAGAAAAAATTCTTATAAAGACATATTATATACGGTTGGAAGGATAA
>ATSW01002989.1:0-10636 GCA_000444245.1 Botryllus schlosseri | reverse complement strand
CGGGTTCGAGTCCGACCGAGGTCGACTTCCGAATTCCGATACCTAAGTGTAGCAGGTTTACCTAGGCTCCTCACCGCCACCTCATCCGCGTCAGCGGTGTCTTACGAAAAGCCTAGAGGTGGGCCGTGCTATAAATCGGCAGTTACGTAAAATAAGAAGAATATCGGCCTGGTGTAAATGACCATAGTAGTTGACAAACACCATGAATACCCCAAAACAAACAAAGAAACCAGATGTACACATCCCGAATTCACATATTGGATTGGCAATACGGGGAAATTAATGGTATTGGATTTTGTTTTAGTGCTTTGTGTGATTAAGTAAGTCAACTGCGAATAAGATGCATGTATCTGCTCTCATTGAATTTAGTACTGAACCAAGTTATTAATTTTAACATGAATGTATTCCAAACAAAGCAACTCATATGGGGTTGTGGACCACAGCACTATATATAGTATCCTCATTTATGATACGATGAAGAAATATTCAGACGATTCAATTCTGTAGCTCTAAAATGCAAGTAGGCCTATATTTAGTTATTCATTTCGTGCACAAAGCATATTCTATGTACAAGGGGCTCTCACCTTCAAAAGTGACATACAGTGCCTCCTTCTTCGATTTCCACACGCTGTGTGCTGCAGGATATAATACCTAGTTCGAAACATTTTGTTGAAAATAATCCTAGCAAGCGTGACGGTGTAGTGTTTTAACGGGAAATTGGCGATCTAAAAGTACGCGCAATTCATTTTACATGAATTATAATAACCTACTACATTTATGAAAACATATGTAGAAAACGTCGAGATTTGATCTGTTTTCTGCAATGTTAATTTGCTCTGAATACTCATTAGGGATATGACCTACTACTACATCATTTACTTTTAAGCCATTTTTCTTCAGCGCCCCCATATAGCCCCCTGAGCGTTTCCGCCCCCTTCCAAATCGCCAGCGCCACTTGGCGCCACTTCTCTACACCTACAGCCATTGGTATGTCTCCGAGAGCGATGTTATCAAGTAAACGTCTGTCTCTTTCGTCAGTACGATTTGGAAAATTCGTATGCTGGATTCCAAGGCCAGGATTCAGCTCACGGCTAGTCTAGGAGACTGTCAAACAAATATATGCGAGAGTAGCTGATTAGATAACCTGGAATATCGATGCAAATATTTCTGATCTGGAAATTGCGATTACTGTTACATATGCGTACACCTGTAATTATCATGATGTCGTCTGACATTCGTCTTAACTTTGTTGGAGTTCTTATACGTTTGCTCGTCTTGTCGTGGTATCTCGACGGACTCTGATACGTTTTCACAGTGAACGCCAACATGGCCTTAAGCCTTATAGCATGTCTGCTATTGGATTCAGACGATTGCGATACGAGTCTTTCAGCAATATCAAGATCGATATACGCCAAATCAAATGCCTCCAGACCAGCATCCGGCATAGGCCAACCAAAGTCAACCGCAACAAAATCCTGGTTCGCCAATATCTCCACCACAATACCAGTACGCGGCGTCATATCCCAATCAACCCACACCCGAACAACAAATTCTCGGTTATCAGCCTGACATCGTGGATAAGCAACCGATGATTCAGTATTACTCACAAGACATGGTAAGGATACCGCGGCGCTTGTTCCATTCAAATATTTTGTACATCGTTTTAGTAGAACTGTGCTCGGATGATCCGTATGAATCTGAGTATGTCGTGTCTGATCCTATTGAAATTAGAATATAGAATGGTCCACCGTTTTATGCGACAGTACAAAGTAACATACACAACGATCGTTTACGGAAGCTAAGCATACTACCCATGTAGTTTGATAATAATTCCTTCTACACTTTCAAGGAATTCTAGCCGAGGATAATATTAGACACAGTAGACCAGGGGTGGCCAACCTTTTCGACCAATGGGCCACAATGCAATGGACGAACCAGTGCGCGGGCCACTAGCCGCGCGAGGCGCTATTATTTTGAAAGTATATAGGTCAATAATATTGTTACTCGAGTATATCTGCTGTATATCGCTGGGCATAGTTTTCAAGGACAGTACTATTCGGCGCCTGGACAGATCGATATCGAAAGTTTCGGCCAACAAGCGTCAATCATTTTGTGCCTCGGTTTCGTCGTCGACGATCTTTATACGAGCGCAAACGCAAGGTCGCATGTTGGTCGACAGTTTCTCTCATAATTGCGAATATAGTTAGACTCAATCTGGTACATCACGTGTTTTTTTCATTATCAGGAGGGGGCAATATTATTAAAAGCAAGAAATCGAATGACAAACATATTCCGCGAAGCGTGTAGATAAATCTACCGCTAAATATTTTTATTTATTGTAATGTACGAAGATCTACCAAAAATGTGACTGGCGTCGAAACTGATATTTCAGTTCTAGTGTTGCGGCCAGACTAATCACATTTCTGTTCGGCCTTGCAAGTTCACAATCTGAGCAATCCATTTTTGATAATACAACTAGATTCGAAAATTGCCTCGCGGGCCACTCAAAACCTTCACGCGTGCCACATGTGGCTCGCGGGCCGCGGGTTGGCCGCCCCTACACTATTCACTACATCTCGCTAAGTTGGGGTCATAGTAGATAAAACGTACTGGAATTATAAGTGCTAATATGCATCTGCACCTGTCGTCAATTGAACGTGCCTATATAGAAATGATTACGCATTTATATTTATTTTCAGGTAGGTGCACGACCAGTTCCCAACTACTTGTATTTATCCATTTTCACGACGCTGTGCTGTTGCTGCTGTCTCGGGATAGGCGCTATTGTCACTTCGTGTCAGGTATAATATACAGTTATTTTGCTTAGACATCATCACCGATGCTCTATCTATAGCCATTAGCTTATATGCGGACCGTAATTTTCTTCTATAATCCATATGTGTGAAATATACTACTTTCCACGATATCATAAGATATGCTGATTTAGGCTGTCGCATATAGGCTAGTAGCTACCAGTTTTTGTGCCAGCCTAAATGAAAGAGTTTGCTGATAGCCGATTCTGTAACATGCTTTGACGCAGACATATCATTATCACTGTCACAATTTAACTAATTCAACTATAGATGATTTACCAAAATGATCTTTGGGATTTTACAAACTTTATTCCGGATAGGACAGTTCGTTTGAGTGGCAATTGAAAATACCGTTCATTCGAATGACAATGATTTGATGATATTAAGGTATTGCTATTTTTGCATCTTATTTATCGTCCACTCACTAATCAATCATCTTATTCATTGCTCGAGCATTCGAGGGCCTGCACCATGGAGACGTGCTCCGAGAACTTTTGTGACGAATGAAATTATTAATTTTCAAGTTGACATTAATTAAGGTGGGAAAGATACCATGATGATAATTTTATCTGTATATATTGGCTCAACGCAGTAATGTCATGATGGTCATTTGAGTGAAAAATATCAGAATCGTTCAAGTTTATTTGATTGACAATTGCAAATGGTGATGGTTTCGGACTAATGCTAGGCGGGGGTTGGACTAGGTTAAGGTTAGGGTTCACGAGCTCAAAGCGAATCGCGGGCCATTTTTTAAATTTTGTAGAGGCCGCGGGCCGTAACAATTCACTATCGAGATAAAATCGGCCACAAAGTTTAACAACCACATTTCTAAAACTTCACGGCAGTTTAACGCTGTGCTTTCTAAGGCAACGGGCATACTTACCACTTACCACACAAAACTACAACAACAGAATATCAATATCATTACCATCACTTTCTTTCTATTTTGAACTATTAGCTGCGCACGATACCTGACAACACTTTTCTGTGTCTAAAGAATCGATACTGGAGTTACTTAGACACGATTTTTGCTTGAAAACTATCTGCTCGTAAAGTTTGAACTTGTTTGTGGACGAGTCACAAGTCGTTTTCCAAGCGTCTCGGTCTTGGTAGTGTCTGGGCAATTATACGTCAAGGCAATGTGCCCATTCATATCAGCTGATTCCTCCTCCATGGAATGCTCTCACCATCGCCGAAGCCGTATCAGCTATTGAGGAATAGTGATGTTGGGTACAGGAGAAGAGCTTATTTTGTACAGTAGTATTTTTTAACTGAAATCAATTTCAGCATGACAAAATGAGGTCGTGAGCCGCAAAATATGAGTCCACAGGCCGCATTTTGATGACTCCTGAGTTGGAGTTAAGGCCAGGAGGTATGGTTAGGGTTTTTGACTGACTGGATTAGTTCAAGTAGCACATGCCAGATCTGTATAAACCCGTTGTTGATAGGTAACACTAAAGTGGTATAATTCAGTTGCGCTAATGTTGAAAGACCGGCCCCCGAAAATCTTAGAAACCGGTCGGTAGAGCAAACAAGGTTGCAGAACCCTGCTTCAGTCAAGGGTAAACACTGTACAGCCTGCTCGTGCGATACTATAAGGGCATTTCGGCACCAGCCATCTCCTCCGCGACAGAATACCCAAAGACATACAAAGTTTTGATCAGCGTCTGACTTCGCGAAGTGCGTTTATAAAAATGTCGATGACGCATGCTGGCCGACAACTTCGATATTGAGTAACGTAACAGTAGCAATTGTATGGTATATTCATATCGAAATGAGCCCGATTATTTTGGGCTGACACTCGTCAGGGGTAATCGTCAGCAATTAGTAGGTAATTGGAAAGAACATTGTATATCAACAATCGTATCACATAATATGACGTCACCGACATGAAATTTCGAATAATTGGGGCGATGAGAGCGCTTAAGCTCAATGTACTATTTTTGGAACTCCTTCTGTAGGCACAGACGGAATATACTATTCGTTTGTGTATTAAAGTTCTATACCTTAAAGAAGCTCTTCAAGTAACAGTAACATTATTAGTAGCTGCAGCAAGCCACTACACTGCAAGAACATTGCGTATAGTTTTGACTTAATGGACTATAGACCAGTGTTTCCCAAACTTTTATCGCCCCCTGGAAGACGAATAAGGTCCCGGCGCCCCCGACCCCCGCCTTCACCACGCATAAATAAGAAACGAACTGCATTCATTACTGGACTAACAAGGCACTGATTAATCAGACTGATAGAGATGTGTATTGTGATCATACTCAATATATTGGGCGTGAAATTTGATAAGAACAATCTCATTCTTAAATCTCCACATCCCGTAATGTCAAGTCGGTGTCAAGTCGGTTTTCGCTGTGAGTCAGAACTTTTGTTACGGCAAAAGCACGTTCTATATCAATTATGAGCGAGAAAGGGCAACGCGACTCCAATGAGAGAATTTCTATTCCACTAATTGTGTATCCATAACCATTGATAGGATATAATGAACTCTAGTTTGAACTCAAAATTGTTCTACAATGTAACCAGCTCTTCAATCCTTCAATGCTCATTGCTCAGTAACCGTACATAATTAATTGATTATTCGGTAAAGAATTTCTAATTGGAATATATCTACAAATCAGATTACCATATCATTTCCGTCTCACTAAATTTCTGGATATCACGATCGTGTCACCGAATCCATACAGAGCCATTTTCACCTTTCACCTCACGTTTCATCGTTACCAAGAACAAATATATTCGACTCATAAATGGAGAATACCTCCGTCAAGTATAAGTGATATCAGTTCTCGAGACAAGACCCGGGTCGAAGCACTGTGAAATATCCACGATCATTTGAAACAGAGTGAAATCACGCAAGCGGTTTCACTTAAAATGCTATCGCATCTCGCAGTGCAGTAATAACTGCGCAAATACTTGGTAGTTCTCACGGCGCACAATGAACCACACTTTATAGCAATGGTCGGGAACCTATGGCTCGCGAGCCGTATATGTCTCTTTTGGGTATAAGATGACATACTTTTAATTTTGTACCTAATTTCATCGATATTGCAGCAACTTGTTAGCATATTTTTCAAGGACGAGAATACTTATCTTCGTGGCAGCATAAACATGTATTTAATAAGTCAAGGCAGTGGCGTATCCAAAGGGCTCGGACCCCTTTACAAAATCCTAAAATTTAAGTTGCTGTAGCGCCAGCGACCAATATCCCTCGCGAATTCGATGTACCTGGCATCGCGCGCTGCGTAATCTTGGACTGCACCATGCGTTGGTTGAACAAGAGAACAGCAGACATGGGGAGATATGACAATCTAGTTTTCAAATACACATTGTGTTCCTGATCTACGCCGAGAAATGAACTATCTTGGAAGTGATATTCCAATTACAAATACAAATTACAAACAACGCTTCGCTATTCACGTCCAATTTGATAAGTAGCTTTCTAGTACTGACGTTAAAATGTAGGCGTGTAGTGCGACGTTTATGTTACCGCCGATTTGAGAAGCCGATCAATATTTAGATTTTTGGAGTCAGTGCTATAGTTATTTAGAGTAATATCATGTATTATAAGTTCTTAGTTATTTACGATGAATTGCGCTATCACAGGATGATTAGTAGCCAACGAGTTTTTACAGAGAAAATATGGCGCCGACGACGAATCCCATGTAGTGAGTTCGAATTAGTTCTACAATGACTTCAAGAATTTTCAATTGTGACGTAACAATTGATTGACCTGTACGGCTCTATGGGAATTAATGGAAAATATAGGGTTAACATGGCTCTTCAGACGAAAAAGGTTCCCGACCACTGCTTTATAGGGATTCTGCCGAGTGCTGAATCAGTCCATTGATGGGCAGGATCAACGTTATGAAGTAACTATGGACTTTTCCGGTATAGCTGAATGAATAGGCCAACGACCCTGAATTGCCTCGACTGAATCAATCATTTCAACACTATGTAGTAGTTGCTTTCTAAACCTACACCGCCGCCAATTACTTTTACCGCCCAATTTTATAGCCGGCCGCGCCCCCATCGCCTATTTCATGGCCAGTGTCCCCTTCACGCTCGCGAACACCCTCAAGAGGGCGCCGGCTCCAACTTTGGGAATCAATGGACTAGGTCAGTGGTTTCGAAACTGTAGTACGTGTACAACTAGTGGGACGCGAGAGAATCTCAAATAATACACGAGCACCATTAGCGGACCTATAAATTTCTGCATTGAAAAAATGTTTGAACAATGTTTTGAACGAGATTTCTAGTTTGGTTGTATTCAAGTAACGCTGGGCCTTTTCAAACCAGATAGTACGAGGGAGGAAGGATAGACTCGTGTCTTCAGTAACTAAGGATCTTCAAAGTAGAAATGACCTGATGGCACAAACTATCTGGCATGTCAAATTGCTCGCGACTTAATTACGGTCCATTCTCCAACCGCTCGTCAAGCATACATTCCTATGCTCCCAAAAGCGCGCAAATCTGAAGTTACAAAAACTGCAACTGTACTATTTTGAACAAATACGTAAATTCACAAAAACGCGATTTGATTTTCAATTTCAAAAGATTCTATCTATACCTTTATCGGCGCACCAGACTTGACTTCGCAGCAAACCATTTTTGCCAAACTTACCCATAACTTACAATCAAGTTCAAACAGCAGCCTCCAGCACTTTTGATCTGCAAATATCTGTTGCAGTCGATTGTACGCGGTTGTACGTGAGCTCATTTAAAATGTTTAAAATGGTACGCACGTAAAATAAATTTAGGAAGCACCGGACTAGACTTAGCTGTCGATCCGTCTGCTCTCTGAGTATTTGCACCACACACAATGGCAAAACAATTTCCTTTCTTTCGGTGGTCACGGGGCACGATTTTTCATCGTAGCTAGTGAAATGTTTGGTCATCCCTTGATGTTCATGCATCTTACATCTCTGATATAATCGCATTTTTTTTGCGTTGCAGGCAAATGCTTTGATGTATTCGGAACCCAAAGAGGCAAAGCGGAAAGCAGCGATTGCGTTCAAGTTGAACATTGTTGGAGTTGCCATCGGTGTCGTCATCGCATTCACCTACGCGGTGCTGAGATTAATGTGATGAATAATTGAGATTGCAATGACAGTGTCGAACAATTTTATCGAATTATCAACTGATCACCCCCATTCGTACAGCGTTGCAAACATACCCTTTATTTAGGGTTTTGGAAGCACAGAACTTCAATATTGTTTGCTACAAAATCCCTTTATTGGTATAATATCTATGATGGGAAAATTGGTTTGTGGGTGCTAAGCGTCACTGTCGCGACACCAATGGTTGTTTGTTGGAGTCTAGCCTCGTTTCTATGTGTCGGAGCTTTATCTGTATAAAAACATCTGACGTTACGGAAATTACTATACGGGCGCAAATGATCTTATAGACCAGGGCCGGCCAACCCGTGGCCCGCGAGGTAATTTCCGAAATTTACAATATTCTAAAAAATGGATTGCACAGATTGTGAACTTGCAAGGCCAGCCAAAAATTTGATTAGTCTGGCCGCAATACTTGAGATGTGATGACTAAAATATCAGTTCCGAAGCATTGGCAGATCCATGAGCCAGTCACATATTGGTAGATCTTCGTACACTACAATAAAGCAGAATAATTTGCGATAGATTTTTCAAAAGTAAAAATTTTCTACACGCTTAGCGCATGATGTTGTCACTCGATGTCTTGCTTTCAGTATTGTTCCCCCTTTGTGAAAATTAAAGAACTCTAACGTATCAGATTGAGTCTAACTATATTCGCGATAACGAGACAAAGTGTCGTTCAACATATGCGACCTTGCGTTGGCGCTCGCAGAAAGACCTGAAACCTAGGCAGAAAATCACTGACGTATTTTGGTCGAAGCTTTCGATATCGATTTGTCCAGGCGCCGAATAGCCCAGTCCTCGCAAACTGAGCCCAGCGATATACAGCAAACCCGCAATATAGTCAAGTGCTAATATTATTGACCTATGAACATCAAAAAATTTTCGCGCTTGGCGCGGCTAGTGGCCCGCGCAATAGTTCGTCAATCGTATGTGGCCCTTTGGGTGAAAAGGTTGGGTACCCCTGTTATAGGCGATTGGCGCCAATGTTGTTTAAATAAAACAAACCTTGGTTTGTTTACAACTCACACCAAATTACTGAATTACTGTGCCCGTACTTGGGGTACTCTACAACCATCTCTTTCATGCAGTGTAATAACAGTGCACTTTTCGTTTATTAAGTATATGATGTAGGCCTATATATTTGATCTGTAATAGTCAACCATGTTATAAATGGACGTGGGCGCATTCCTGCTCAATATTCGATGCGATAACCCTTTATCGCGACAGGGACCTTATACAGTATAAATTGGAGCAGTGGTTCCCAGCCGCTAACTCGCGTCCACGGTTCCTGCCGGTTCGTCAAAATACTTCAATTTTATATCTCAGTTGCAAAAAGCAATAACTGGAAGGCTTCCCTAGTATTGTGAGACACAAAACATCAAATTTGGAACTGACAAAGAAATTTCGAATGTAATTTGCAGCACTGTGGCGTAGTGTCGAATTCATGGTTTGTCTCTGGTTTACCATATAAGTCAACAATTGAATTTAATCACAATGCTGTATGTACATTTTAATAATATATTCATAATGAAAATATATTAAAACCCGAAGCTTTTCGAGCTGACACTTTTCAAGGGCAATCGTCAGCAAATGAAGAATTTCAAAAACATGCATCTAGCTACATGGCATACAACCAATTATGACGTCATAGAAACAAACAACATGAAATACAGGCAAACCGCGAGCGCAGCTAGTGGCCAATTTTCAGATTCACTAAAAATTCCTTCTGCTGACACAAGCGCGGTCGGTGGATTTTAATATAAGTCGATTCCAGTGCAGACAGATGGAAATTAGTGCGGCCTCTGCTTAATATAGAAAATCTTTCATCGCAATAGTTTTTAGCGCAAGTTGCATTCTCAGCCAAATGCTTGCCGATGGCAGAGTTCATAGCCATGGCCTGATTACGTTCTAGTAATCGCAGATCAGTTACGGCTGCGTCTTCGCGAGAGTCCAGTGTGCGTGATCTAATAACGCTCGGAACATGTTGTTTGATGCGTTCCTGCAAGCGCTGAGTTGTTCTTCCCACGTACCGACAATCACAGTGGCACTTGAAATCATAGACTATATTGCTTTGTTGAGAAGCAGGAAGAACATCTTTGCGCGTTGCGGGAAGCAATTGTTTGGTGGTAAACACAACATTAGTTTTTACGTTATCGTAACAACGATTTACAGCAGAAATCAATTGCTTTTCAAACCGGGAAGAGATGGGGCCCAGCCACGGTAAATGTATATATACATTTTCCTCAGACCGTGTGTTCGTGTTTTGTGATTTGTTGGGATTGAAATTCATGAGTTTTCTGTCAACAGAACTCTTGATGATGTGTTCGGGGTACCCGTTATGCATTAGAATTTTGCGGATATATTCTAGCTCCGCGTTTAATTTTTCCTCCGAACAAATCATCAAGGCTCTGTGCACCAACGTACCAATCAAATTTAGTTTACGGCGATTCGGGCTAAAAGAATTCCAGCGTATATAATGCCCTGTAAACGTTGGCTTCCGGTAAATCGAAGTGACAAAGCTAATACCTCGTTTTTCCACTAGAACGTCTAAGAGTGGTAACGAGTTAGCACGCTCTTTTTCAAATGTGAATTTTAAAGACGAGTGTAGAGAATTCAAGTTATCAAAAAAGTCATCGAACTCCGTCTCATTTTGACAGATAACGAAAGTGTCGTCGACATAGCGACGGTACATGA
>ATSW01002987.1:0-12907 GCA_000444245.1 Botryllus schlosseri | reverse complement strand
CGAGTCACGACCCCGAGTTTTCACGGCGAATCACCGCCACGAGCTATACCCGAAAGGGCGAATCACCGCCGCACCCATAAGAACACACGGCGACTCACCGCCGAGAGGGGGGTCTAAAAAGGCGAGTCACCACCCCCGGTTTTCAGGCGAATCACCGCCGCGCCCATAAGAGCCCCATGCAAAAATTAGCCGCTCACGACCGATCATACTAACTATTTGCGACATCTTTTACCAGCATAAGGGGTTTGAGAACCACTGTTCTAATGATACTTCCTATATCATTTTTATGTTTATTTTCTGGCGCGACAGCCCGATCTCAAGGCCAACGCAGTTTGAAAGGTCTTAACTGCTAAACATTACAGAAATCATAAACGAGATTGCTATAATTCGGATCACGAGTATGATTTCAGATTGGCCAATCCAGTTTTAATTATTTCAGTGATGGGCTTTTCGATTCGCGTGTGTCTTCGGAAGACTCGTTCTCTGTATGCGTAGAATTGGAGTATTTATTTTTTATCTACACATAATAGCCTAGAAGCGTGTTTGAAGCTAACATGGTTATGATGTTGCAAGCATATTGTGTCCTGGAACTGAACCAAAAGTTAAATTAGTATATCTAAGAACAGATCGCTGCTCACAGATTTAAATTTCAATCCTTTCTAAGAACCGGGCCAACCGACTTTCATCTCTATAGTTTAGACAAATTAGTTATTGAGGTCCGCCAGCCTATGACATCTCCCCACTGTATCTGACGCGTGTACGATATCATCAAAGCAATTATTTTGAATTGGCATATATATTATCTACATGCCCGGGACTGTATAATTAAATACCAATATTGAGTTTTGGTTTATAATCCCAATTTTATATAGTGCAGCCCGCGAATGGATTCAGATGTTGAATGCGGCTCGCGAGCTCAAAAGTTTGCCCACCCCTGCCCTCAACAAGGCATTGTTCGTGTATATTAGATCAGTGCTTCCCAACCTCTTCCAGTACGCGATCCACTTCGAATGCAAGCATTATTGTAAGACCCATCATCGCATATAGGCTACCTAACAAATGAAAAAATAATGAGAAATGCTTAACTCAATGCTTAGTTCAATGGTACATGCGTTGATATTTGTAACAATCGATTCTTTATTTGACATTGCTCTCGTGCCTTATCTTAGCACAGCACTAGCACAGCGATATTCAGTGACGATGGAGAACTTTTGAGTAGACCATATACTGCTGTGCAAATTTCTGAACGTATTGATTCCTCAGTGGGATATTTGCGCTTCACCTCAATCGGCACATTCGTCGACTAAATGTCAACAATGAGAAACGATTTAAAGTCACTACGTATAGTAGCTAACTATCATCACAAATTAATAACCAGCATCGCCCAACGGAAAGATGCACCTGTATTCAGTGAATCACTGTCTGAATGGGTGTTAGACTGTCAGTATATATTGTAACCGCAGAAATTTCAGGACTAATCTGGGCACCCGACGTAGCACTGTCAGCTGTCTTCGCTCTGGTTGAAACTTCAACACGCGTCTTCTTGGGTGAAGTACGGTTTTTAATGATCCAAATTCCCAGCGACTATACAACTGACCAAATAATTTATAACAATCCAAATTCTTAATACAAACAAATAATACGAATTAAAATAACATGAAAGCCAAATAGAACCCTAAATACGATAATACGCATCCTAAACTAAACGATTTGAGCCAAACAATAATATGCGACCAATACCATGCAGTGCGCCACGTGAAGTGATAGATTCGAGGCGCCAATACTATCATTCATGCGTCATAGAAAGAATCATTGGTCCATTGCGAAGGTGGAATTCTGCGGCAACATATATAACTCAGAAGATATTATTTTCTACGCAGCAGTTCTGTCGGAAACGTTTGCCTGAGCTCTAACAAGCTTTTACAATATAATAGGAATGAGATACTTTCTATAACAAGGGCATGGTATGGTATGCCATGGAAGTATGAAAGTAAGGTATGGAATGTGGAAATGTGCAAGGATGGTATGGTATGGAGGTTTCCTAAATATGGTATGGTATGTTTTTTCCATACTTCCATGCTGTGTCCGTACTTTGCCAGTTTTGCCAGAATCATGACAATGATCCTTCCTTCGATTGATTGCATACCTCAGATAATCGCCCACTGTCTTGATGTTCAATTCTTCACATCTCAAATTCCGATTCATGACTCACCCACCACGGCGAAATGTATTTGAAGACAACAAAGTTGCACAACGAGCATATGAAGTAGCAGAATATTTATAATAGTTATTCCAATTTCAATATAAAAAAACGAATGATAATAATCGTTGCTGTCGCGTTACATCTTGCATTCAGCTTATCGTGACTTCCACCCCGTAAACTACCGGGAGTATATATATCGCAGACTCCGTGAATGTAGAAGTTTTAAGCGGGTCAGAAGTTTATTGTAAGCAGCACTTCAGCGAACTGACCAAAAGCACAATCAATGGCTTTATATTAATTATATATAATAAGCGACATGAAAATAAGAGAAAGCACTGTACGCTTCGATAACCGCAGTGGTGGTGCCATGCATAGAGTGGCCCGCAGTTGAAATACACTAAATTTCAACCAAAGATGTTATAATGACGTGAAAATTGTTATATATGAAGAAGGTTCACAGTGCAGAACCTATCAAGGTTCGTTTGTGAACGTGAACCTCCAAATTTCAGAGGTTCCCACACAGAACGCGGACGTGAACCTCATGTTCATACCATCCCTGTACTTTTTGATGCCGAATCCAAACCTGTTATCCGTTTTCTTCAATCAAATTGCATTTGAATTTTCGGAAACTGCAGTTTTCAGCGTTATGCGATTGAGATTTGTGACGTCATTGTAAGGATTTAGCAATGAGCAATGATGCTTTGATGAAAGGTTTAGAAAATATTTCAATTATGACGAAGACCATTCCCTATAGCAGTGGTTCTTAAAGTGGGGGCGCGAAAGCGGAATATCAGTATCAGTATCCGTTTAATTTATCATCATGCTCCGCACAATGATTTTCTTTGTCAAGCTATTTTGAATACTTCGTTTTCATATCACACTTCCCGAATTGATGTCGGCAAGGATCTCGCGTTGAAAACACATTTGTGATGTTAAAAGTGTTGACATGTCTATAATGTAACATATCAAGTTATACCTTCTTCTGTAAGACGGGCGACAAAATTATGATTTGTTGGTTAGTTCTAAAAGCCTTTATTTCCACTGTGTTATAATATTCTAGTAGTATTTAAACGGCCGTGCCGGCAAGAACCTTGAATTCAATTAAAAATACCATCTTGCAAAAATTGACAAAACGCATAACCAATCAAGCTACCACAGAGATTAGTTTCTTTGTGTAAGTCGAGCACAATTAAATATGCCGTGAAGAAAAAACTGGACCTGATTGAAAAAATCTGGTTTCATTTTTGAGCTCAGCGCTAAAAACTAAATTAAAAACAGGTAAAACATCTTTGACCCTTGAAAATAACTTTCAAACGCAGCAGCAAATGCAGTAAAGCGGATTTCGTGTAACATAATACCCATATTACGCATAAGTGTTCTATATTACAATAATATATAAAATGTATTGCGACAAGCCAGCTAGGCTATCAAAAGACAACAAATGAAAACGGCGTTTGTTTTGCATCCACTCTAAAAGAATGAATAACCAAGACGACGCTCTGACGTCCAAAGTGCATGAACGTCTCCCATTGTGGCGTGTCGTAAAGTCGGTCAATCACCATCATGTCGTGTGTTTCGTCACAGTGCCGTGTCAGATGAAGAAGAGGCAAGTTCTCCATCGATCGCTTCGTTCGCAGCTCGAGGAGATAAATGCGCACAAATACAGAAACACTCGCATGGAGCTTTACACGGCTATCTACGAATCAGACGACGACGATATCATGAAACAGCTTGACCGCATCAATGTAGGAGGCATCTCATTGAGTTGCGACCAAGCTCACATCGTTGGAACGCTCGTGGCGAGGAGTCAAGGGGGGCTTGACAAGTTGCGGTTAAGCAACTGCAGGATCGACGCCGAGATGTTGCTGCACATTGGAAGGTGTCTCAGGGAGCCAGTCCACGTGAGTCGGTGCGTTGCGTCACAGCCCGCGGGCAGATCAACAAAATCGTTTCAGATGGAGAAAGTGAATTTGCGAGTCAACGGCATCCCAGCTCGCGCGCTCCATTCGTTTCTCGGACACCCCCGGATTGAAGCGATGTCTGGGAACCTGCATTGGAAGGTGAGTCAAACACGCATCAAACACGCGTCAAACACGCGAGCAATAAACAGTATCTGAGTTGTGTGACGTCACCACGTTTCTGAGCAGGTAGTCAGGCTAAACGTCGGTCTCTTGATGAACGAGGGCTATGACGTCATCATCATCACGACTAGTGGCGGAAATGGGCGCTTCAACATCGAGGTTTGTAACGCGTCACGGTGTTGGTTCGATTGTGACGAAGCTGGGGCCTTCACAGGACTCCAGCCTGTCAGCCAAGAGGGTCGACGCCGGTAATGGTGGCATAATGATGATGGAGGTGGAGTTTCTCGCGGCTCTTTTTGGTGCAAAGAAGACGATGATTGAAGACCTGTTTACCAACCAGGATGATTTGCGGAGGATGGCAAGGTTTAAACTGGATAAGGTTAGATACGCGTGATTAGAGAGGATGTGGGGCCGCGATACTCGTGATATTTGTGATCACCAGAAGCAGTTGCGATTTCGTACAGGGGCTTTGAAGTATTTATACGAACGGAGCTTTGAATGGATAATTATCGTTACGTTCAGGATTTGTTACACTCCAATATCTCGTGTTTATATCGGTGTTGTCTGTGTAGTTCGACATGTCGAAGCCATCTCGTTCTGGCGGTAGTGTTTGTTGCGCCTATGGCTGCAGTAAAAGGCTTGGAGGCGTTGATTTCGATTGTTCGTGGTAAAATAAGGTTATCTATGTGTCAACGTAGGTACTTATTTGCGGTTATATTCCTCATGTGGATTGCTTTACTCGTTGTATCCAGCTAAAGAAACGTACTTCTGCTCGGAAATTTATGTGGTCGCTGACTGCCTTTTTCACAATTGGATTAGGCGATTGCCATTGCATTTACGAATTGACTTGGGTTCGATACCCTCAATCCTGGGGGAGCTGTCTGTCTGATGCTGTCTTCTTGCTACCTTCAGTTTCAGGTCACCGTGTATGCGATGATACCTGCAGTAATAGCTGCTTCTTTACTAAGCTTAGCAACAGAAAGCAGAGTACATGTTTATTACTCGCCGGTATGCAACACACTGATTGATGAAACAAGGATGCAGGCTGAAGCCTTGGAAAACATAAACGGAAATAATCAAATATTACAACAACATCTTCCTTCCAATAGTTTAGCAGTAAGAATGGCACAAAGACTACAATACTACACAAAGAAAAGTCAGTATTGACGCCGATTCGGAGCCGTGACAAGCCTCCTGGATCTCGTGGTAATTGCACGAGTGCTGCCATCACTGATTGCTGTGGCATCACCAATATCCATGTCGTTTGATTTGTATCGAATCGTAGTCTTGATAAGCCTGCAAGGTCGAGCGCCGTCATTAGCCATTGAAGACGCATCACCAATATCCATGTCGTTTGTTTTCGTTTGCTCGGCATCGTCGAGTGTCGCTCGTTTTGCTGCGCTGGTTTCGCGTAGATGGGTTCTGTTGCGTACCAATTCATTACCCTTTTCAGTTAGCACCCTGTACGAACGTTCATTTTCTATGGTCACCACTTTAGCTGGGGACCATATTTTATCATATTTGTTGAATACACGAATCTGTTGTCCCTCTATCAATGGAGGGAGAGCCTTGCTGCGAATGTCAGAATAATCCTTTTGTTTCTGCAGTCGAGCTTGCACATGGTCTTTATAGATCTCTGGTTTGGTGCTGATACCGTGACTTGGCATAGCTGTAGGAATCGGTCTACCAAACATCAGCTCGGCTGGGCTAGGTAGAACACTGTCCAGTGGAGTTGCTCAAACATTTAATTGTGCCATATGGATATCTTCTCCCCCTTTCATGCATTTGCGAAGAATTGGTTTCAGGTATCCAATTTGTCTTTCGATGAACCCGTTTGATTTTGGAAAACGGGGCGATGATTTGGTATCTTTGACACCCCACATATGACAAAATTTGTCAAACTTGCTGAGATAGCATGGACCATTATCGGAGACGATTTCTTGCGGCATGCCAAAAAGGTTAAACTGTCTTTGACAACTTCGATTACGTCTTCGCTGGTGCTTGAAGACAGTTTTTTCACAATCGGGAATCGACTGTAGTAGTCTGAAATTATAATGAAATGTTTACCTTGAATTTCAAAAAGGTCTGTTCCAAGCTTGGTCCATGGCATATTTGGTCGCTCATGACTGATAAGCGGTTCTCTTGTTTGTCGCGGCAGAGCCTCCTGACATAATTCACAGTTTTTGCAGAGATTTTCAATGTCCTTGTACAGCCCTGGCCAATAGACACTTTCCCGGCTCAGAGCATGCGTTTTCTCAATCCCTTGATGACCTGCATGAAGCTGCAACAGTATGTCATTCTGCATGGTTTCGGGAATAATGACTTGTCGACCTTTGAAGATGATGCCATCCTCAACTCAACTGCTACTTCGTCCCTATAAGTCCAAAAGCTTCTCAGTTCATTTGGGATGGACTTGATATCTTCTGGCCAGCCAATGAAAATACATTCAGATAGTTTGCGGAGGACGTGGTCTTTGGTTGTCTCAGTTCTCAGATCTTTTCTCTTTTCTTCTGAAAAGTGGATCATGTCTATGTCGGTGTTTTCGATTGACCACATCGAGATTTCTTCCACGTGCGAGTCAAGGTCAATATATCCAGCATTCGCTGTATTAGGCATTCTTGACAGGGTGTCTGCCAGAGTCATTTCATTGCCAGGTCTGTACTTAACATCAAAGTCATATCCTTGCACTATCAACATCATTCTTTGCAGCCTTGGAGGTGCGACCCGTAGAGGTTTTTTAAAGATCGTTTCCAGAGGTTAGTGATCTGTGACCACGGTGAAGTAAGTAGTGTATATGATCGCTGGCACATTGGTGTTTTTTTGCATGGGCTCTTATGGGCCCGCTCGCACATCGTATTGAAAGCTCGTGTTGGCACATCGTACTTTTGGACCCTCCCTATCGCTCGCACATCGTAATGTGTTCTTATGGGTGCGCTCGCACGTCGTACTTTCAAGTATAGGCATCTCTCGCATGGCGTATAGGAAACTCGTGTTGGCACATCGTATTTTTAGGTATAGGCATCTCTCGCACATCGTACTTTCGCGTATAGGCTGTGGTGGTGATTCGCCATGGTGTTCTTATGGGTGCGTCGGCATATCGTATTTTCGGGTGTAGGTATCTCTCGACCAGTGTTGAATATGTATCAAGTAAATAGTCACATGATTGGTTCTTAGTTAATATGTATATCCCAAATTATTATATATGACCGATTCGATTGAATCCCAACGTTTACGGTCCATGCGACAATGATATATCGTTATTCTTATGGATGCGGCGATGATTCGTACTTTCGGGTCTAGGCCGCGGCGGTATGTCGTACTTTCAGCGAAAAAGGTGTGAAATAGTTTGTTAAATCTAGGAATCACTTGCAAGGTAATATTTTGGTAATTAGTTTACCACAGAGCCGGCGTAGACGGTGATTCGAATACCAACAATAGCCGCGTTCACATACTAACACTTCAAAAAGGTGTGAAATAGATTGCAAATCCTACGATCGCTCACAAGATACCACTTCTGGCATATCGATCTATCGCTCAATACACAACCGAAGTTGAATTGTAATTGAATGCGTAAATTTATCACCTCGACATCAAGATTCGAAAACAACAACTTGATGCTTTATGTTCCAACTCTAATTGCATGGTAAGCACAATAAGTGACGAATAACAGAACCGCCACCGGCGGGACTTGAATACCAACAAATTGTCACTTATTTCTACTCTAACTGTCATCCTTTGCGAAGTGAACGCTCATTCAAAAAGGTGTCAAATAATTTTAAAATCCTACGACCGCTCACAGGATAATGCCTCAGACATAGCGACCCTCGTGATTTGGTGTTACAGAGATACCGATCGCGCACAAGGTATGCAGCCTTATGATAAAAGGATCACAGATGACAAAGGGGTCATCACCGTAACGAAACTGGCCTGATGAATTAAGAATATATTTTAATGCCGTTTATTCTCCGGTACTGTTGCATGTCTCGCTTGTCGTTTATTGGAAGCCTAAAATTTGATAACTGTGCATCAACAAAAGCCAAGCTCAACGTATATCAAGTGGAACTCAAACTTTATATATAGAATTTACATTGTCATTGTCTAACATACCTTGGCCTCATATATTTTGGAAAGTTCAGAAATCTAGTTGGCACCGCATTCCCCCTCAAACGTATTCTCTGGCCAACAAGGTAAATGGCGCTCTCTGGAAAATGATCAACGATCTTGTAGGCAACCAGTCTTTCCTTCTAATACATTCCATCTCTCTTTCAGGGATTCATTGGTAGGAAAGCTGTATTGTAAGAAACATTGTATCAGTTCATAAGCAATTGTATAAAGCAAAGCACTCCAAATTAATCAATCTTTGTTATTACCTATGATAAAAGTAGCAGGAATATAAGTGTAAATATCTTGTCTGATACAATTATATCTGTCACTTTTTACTACAAGAGGATAGGCTATTTTATTCAAGATTTAGGTAACCTTCTAAATCTAAAACTATAAATTGACCGTATCGCACATGGAGCTATAGGATATCGACTACCAAATTTGCACTTTGGATACCATTGTTCGGCATCTTACATCAGAATAAGCTATTCTTTTCCCAACTATGCTGCACAAAACCCATGTAGGCCGCTGGTTATATATTTCCTTCCAGTGCTACTACCTGCACTGCTGCACACCAAAAGCAAGGATTGAGTACTAAGCTAATTATTGACTGAAACAGCCCACACAATTCTTGGCTTGTACGCGATCACGTACAGAATACAAAGAGTGAGCTGGGCATGCTATTACATAGGCCTACTGATGACGAACATTACATAACTGATACGGTGATACCGATTTTCTACTGGCATAGTGTGTCATTCATATGCCCGTGAAGAATAATGTTCTGGTAGAATTTCACTTTAACATGGCCTATTCATTACTAGTCTGACTCATCTGGACATGGACAGGTGATGTTTAAAATAGAAACCGATTCGTTCTGCTTATCCTGACGTTCACTTACCGGTGAGAGAGAGAGAATTTTTATTCATCATCGCAGAATAACAAAAAAGGCAACAAAATAGCATAAACTTCAGAAACACGGACACATACAAAAATGGTTACTGTGGCAATTCCAAAGCCACTGATCCAAGTACATTGGCTATAAATTGCATACATCGTACTGTAACAGTGAATTGTAAGACTGACAGGATAAAGGTAAGAGCTCATGTTAGGATAAACGGAGGAAAAGAAGTCTGAATCAAACAAGATATGTTGACCGGTACTAGTTCGCAATAAAAATACATTTTAGCTTTTGTATGAATCAATAAGGAAGGCACGATACATGGTTTTAAATACATATAAAGTATTGCTCCTAATATGCGAAGGAATGGAGTTCCATATTAAAGGACCTTGATAGGCAATGGTTTTGTGATGAGCCTTAGGTAAATACAGATTCATAACAGAACCTCTTGTTAAATGAGAATGATGTTCACTGATAGGAGTAAAGTAGTCCGAGAAAATGTCAGGTAGGGTGTTATTATAGAACTTATGCATCAAAATGCCGACTTCAAATCTATAAATATCATTTTCATAATCACCATTTTCTGATGACTCGACTTTACTCGAGTCATCTTCTCAAAATAGGGAAATGAGTCGACTCGACTCGAGACAATCTGTGTATTGACTCGACTTGGACTCGAGTCATTGTGCATGACTCCAACCAAGCCATATGATCCAAAAGATGGTACGGGAAAATAGAACCTATTCCACCCCGCGGGTGTATATAGCCTCAATTCAGCCCATTCTTTGGGTGTTCATCGAATATTACACCCCACCCATTAAAATCGATAGAGTGTAATTTACATTTATACACACCAATTGAAATCCTGTATCCTCTTTCAAATTGCGTACTATTGCAAATAAACAGTCCTGACTGCATATCTTCGATATCAATCGAACCATAATAACATAAAATACAAACATATTTCGTTTGTGTAGATCCCAGTGACGGAGAAAAGAAATCCGCTGAAAATACGACATAAAGAATATCGCTTATGTAATTTTGGGAAGGCGCCTCGAGATTTTCGCAAAACACTCTTGTACGGCGAATGTTGATAGAGTCACGATATTCAGCAAGAACTTGCGGAATCATCCTGAAATCAAAATGCCGATTCACAACCGAACTAACATGCGCATATGGTAACATATCTAAACTGTAATATTGATAACCAAGCGAATGACCACCCCAATAGAAGCCTTCACGACACACCTGGGCAAAGTGCAGCCCGCGAAAGGTTGCTTGGAATTCAAAACATAAAACTTGCTTTTTGAATGGCTAAAACCATAGGCTGTATCAAATGAACAGGAAATTCGTTTACCATGAAGCCTGTTCATTAATATGCCAGGGTTGCGCTGCCTACGTACCTGACATGCATAATCCAGATTTAAAATAAAGGCAATGTGGCAAATTATGAGAAGCAATTGAAATCACAAAAAATCACTCTTTCCATATAGTTTAGTGCCAACCTTATTTGTTGCCATTGTCACATTAGGCATTATACGGTATGTGTTTCAATTACCTACGTGATATTTTTCCATATCCAAATTCGTAAAACAAGTCAATCAGTGCTCTCGATTACTATATGAATCATCGTATCTATTACCCATAAAGGATGCCATGCCGAAAGCTGAAATTCAAAGACGGTTCAGGTTTAGAATTTAAAGAGCTTCTTGGAGGTACAGACCTTCAATATACAATTGAATAGTATATTCATATTGAAATGAACCCGAATATTTTCGGCTGACACTCGTCAGGGGTAATCGTCAGCAACTAGTGGAGAATTGGAAAGAACATTGTATATCAACAATCGTATAAAAATATGACGCCACCAGCATGAAATTTCGAATGAGAGAGCGTTCAATGTACTATTTTTAGGTGGTACACGAACTCCTTTTGTTGACAGAGTTTTGGTTGGTGTATTTTGATAAAAGCCGACTCCAAGGAACACAAATGGAAGTTCTCTGCTATATAGTTGCTGACGATTACCACTGACGAGTGTCAACCGAGAATATTCTGGTTCATTTCAATATGAATATACTATTCAATTGTTTAGAATTTAGTGTACTAAATATTCGTACACTGGAGTCAGAGGTAAACCTGTCCTTTCAGTTTTTGCCGAGTAGGTGGCCGAGATTAAGGATTTTAATTAAAGTCGGTCTTATGACAAAAACACGAAACACTCGGTCAAGGGCTGGCGAAGTTCAGAAAAACTGCAAGCTTCGCTAAATATAAAGGGTATTTAAGCCAGGGCTGTGGAGTCGGTAAATTTTACCACCGACTCCGGCTCCGACTCCGACTCCACACAGTTTCAATGTACCGACTCCGACTCCGACTCCCGAGTCTTTAAATGTACCGACTCCGACTCCGACTCCTGGGTCTTTAAACGTACCGACTCTGACTCCGACTCCCGACTCCGACTCCAGCATTATTACCAATTTACTTCGAAAATTATATGCCACGTTGTCGGTTGAATGACTATCATACAACCATTAAACATATGCAAACATATGATTTACTGTGGCATGCTAAATTGTTTCATTGTGGCACAGCTCGAATTATCCACTATACAATTAACATGAACTAAAGATTTGCTAAATATCCTTCCTTATTCAAGTTTTTATAAAATGGACTCTCTAATATCCTGAAATGTATGAATCATTCAAATATGGCAGATATCCAATCCTGTATAATAAAAATGTAAATAAAAAATCCAAGTGTAGCTCTTGTGTATGACTCAGCAACTAATAAAGAAATTGAACTTACTAATTTTGTCATTGCACACTATCCTGATTACAAGCACAATCACTCTTACTACTAACAATAGACATTGGTCATAAATGAAATTTAGTTAAGTAGTCAAAGACCATAGCCTATGTCTAGTCTACGTATACTTAATCAAGTATTCAAGGATTGGGACTTGCAGTCTTTCTTAATCATTTGTTCGACCCAAACAGCTAAGCTAACCTACAAATCTTTTTAATTTTGTCAAGTGGGAAGCATCGTTTGGTCATATTTACATCATTTTTACAATTTTACAAAAGCAGCCGATGCATTTTCTCTGTCACAGTATCATGGTATAATTCCAAAAATTGCATCAATTTTGACTGCATCGCGAAAACGCATCTTGCGATTTCCTTCTCCTCTGAAACTGAGTTGTAATTTGCAAGTAATGTCTAATTTTATCTATATCAAGGGTGGGCAACTTTTTCGGCGAAAGGGACACCTGAGATTTACGAACCATTGTGCGGGCAACTGGAATGTTGATAACCTTTTTTTAGTCGTCGATAGGAGCGAACCGAATTAGGTAACATTGCAAACAAGACTTATAGGCTATTAATACGCTCTAAAATTGATAACAATATGTCATGCAACTGTGCAGTGCGCATTAGGCCCTGGTCGCGCGAAGCGTGAAATTTTTTTGCAAGACAACGACTGAATTAGGCTATAGCTATATAAATAAATATGTCGCTAACATACATTGGGGGTCGCATCTGTATACCACTGGGCTCATTTGGCAAGGACAGGATTACTCGACGTTTAGACATAGCAAAATCGACGGTATCAGTGAACATGCCTCTG
>ATSW01002985.1:0-14948 GCA_000444245.1 Botryllus schlosseri | reverse complement strand
CATTCCAAGCTTGTTACAAGTAAGGAGTGTGTTACGTGAGACGGTCTTGGGCTGTAAAAATGAAATTCGGCCAGGCGCAGGCGCTTATCACGACATTGTACTTGTAAATGGGTTTGACGTAAGGCAATAGTTCACAATGTATCATTCATTACTGGTTAAGACAACAATGCATTGCTTTGATGATGGACGTGAGATTTCGGCTATCTCTTGTTCACCACATATGTATGGAATTCTACAGACGAGATGTTTGAATTTGGTTTTCAAGCAATTATTGCAATATCAACTTCATATTGGATCGATTGAAGGAATGATTCATTCATTTGAAGAGGCAGTTGAGGTACAGATTAGCCGACTGCTCATGATAAGATGTCTTGAGCAGCATTTGGGCTGAATTACCTGATATCTGTAAACATCTACCAGAACGAATTTGGTGACTGGGTAATGATTGTTAATATTCTCCGTTGGTGAAGGATTGTGTGTAATTTTATAGTTTATGTGAGTTTTCTACTTTTAAAAGTTTGCCCTTTACAATTGATCTTTTACAGCTTTGCACATTACGTGGTTCAATACTCGAAGACGTTCTCTTATCGCAACATTACACCACCGCCAGAGCGTTGAAGCCTAGGGATATTTTGGAATATACATGCCCCGAAATCAATTTCGAATGCTTGAAATACGCTCTGCAGTCTGACGTGGTGCAAAAACAATTAATGAAAGTGGACGAGCAAAACGTAAGTGTTTTGAGCGTGTCATTCCGATGCCGCGCATATTTCTCTGAAATAATTCCGGATTACAAGTGCTGCCTGTTCAAGCACCGCTGAAAATGTTGTTTTTAATCAATTTTGTTGAATTCTAGCAAACAGCTGTTGCTATTCAGTTTGATACAGAGGGTAGATTGTCTGATAAAACAAGCACTTGATTCTGCCCTAATGGACCAAATTTTAAAGCTTATCTACTAGCACAGATGGTGATGATTTGATACCCGCTTTCCCCAGGCAATACATTATAAACGAATCTGTGGTTGTGATTTTTATGCTAGTGCAGCGCTAACGCGATACTAGCATTTACACTTTGTAATGTACATATTTATTCGCTAACATATTTTTTATATTTGCTTACAACATTCTTTTCTCCCGATCCTGATGTGTGACATATTTTGATCAATGACTCAAATTTTGCTTCGTCACAATCGCGGGTATATCAAGTTCTGTAATAAATCATTCACGGTCTGACTGCTTCATTATTGTTATATTGGTTTTTTGATTGTGTCTGAAACGTTTGACATTTCATTGACAACAATTGGTAACGAAGCATACCTTCCCCATTTTGTCGGCTATATTCACCTGTTTTCATCGGAATTCTGTAAATACCCCATTATCTACTGCAGGTCGCTAACGCCTTCAAAATAGGCGTAATGTATTGCATGCGGGACCAGACAACGGAAGAAGAAATGTACAATAACGAATTCGGCAGTCCCGGGTTTGAAGAGTTTTTGGACCTTCTCGGGGACAAGGTCCAGTTGAAAGGTTTCGATAAATTCCGCGGCGGTTTGGACGTAAAAAGTGAGTGTCGATCTCGAGCAAGTTGTGTCAGATTATGGCCTCCAGTGTCCTGTGAGAGACGGTCTTGTTGATGTAGATAAGAACATGATTAAGGCAAGTAGAATTATCGTCCTCGGATGTGTCCTGTTACCAGGGCTGGGCAGAATGATTCGGGTACGGTACTTCAATTCGAGTCGAGCATTGACTCTAATCAAGAACTTGACTTGAGAAGTATAACTTTGGTTTTTTGAGTAACAAGACTTGCGACAAAGAGCTAAACTTTACCAAATAAAATCTTGAAAGATTCGTTTTAGTAATCCTCACGTTTAGCACACGGCATTGTCGTAGATTTGAAACTTCCAGACCGTGACAAGCTTCCAAACCACACATTTTTTAGTTTGGGTCGTCAAACTTGTTCAAATTTAGTACTCTCTTTACTCTCTCTGTTTTACTGCAACGGCGTGTGCGGTAAATTGCGGGCTTACCGCTTATTCACATGTATTGCTTGAATTATTTTCTGTCAAGCATTGATGCATATCCAGCCTGATCATGAAATCTGAATATTTGTGAATTTACATCGCTACCTGGTATGTGGCGAAATAGTGTAGTGGCGTAATTCACAGCTGCAACACCAATGGGTTGCGGGTTTGAGTCCGACCGAGGTAGACTTCAGACTTCCTATCTAACTGTAGAAGGTTGATCTAGAGTCCTCGCCATCTCATCCATTTAAATGGTGTCTTATATAAGCCGAAAAGCGGACCGTGCTAAGTCGGCAGCCGCAGAATAATAAATGAAAAAAATTCAGCTGGTGTAAATGACCATATTACTCGTCAAACACCATGAATACAACAAACAAACACCACTACCCTAACATAGTGTCCTAAGTGTTCCATTTGGTGTCAAGGCCCCAACACCCCCGCACAGTGCTATTTAACAAAGGTAATTGTCATTTTGCCTCCTTTTTTCAGCTAATTCCACCGGTAAAGAATCATATTTTACTACGTTTCAAGGGAATGAGATTATGTTCCACGTTTCTACCTTATTGCCATACACCGCTAACAATGTTCAACAGGTAATATACTATCACAGAATTTGGATAACTAGAGAATTTCCAGCTTTTCTAGAATTAAATCAGAATTAGAATTGTAACTACACATTTTTCCCAATTAGATTAGAATCAGTATTATAGCTACACATTTTTCCCAATTGGTTTCAAATTAAAATTATAGCTTCACAAGTAAGAATTCAAATTAGAGCAAAGAAACATTTCACTAATTAGATTAGAATTAGATTACCTGCATTGTGCCCTAATTAGCTGAATTAGACAGCTGTAAATATCTAGCTGTCCAATTATGCTCTCATATTTGTTTTGTAACTGTGAACTGTTGCTTGCTGTTACAATATTTGCGATTGCTTCTTCAATTTGAATCAGTCGCTTATTTGCGTTCTACGATTTGTGCGTTTCAGTTACTTCGCAAACGCCATATTGGCAACGATATCGTTACCATCGTCTTCCAAGAACCAGATTCGCCTCCGTTTTCTGCCGAAAACATCCGTTCTCATTTTCAACACGTCTTCATTATTATTCGCGTCCACCGACCTTGCTCCACGAAAACGTGCTACAGGTTCGACTTGAAAACGCGGTCTAATAGTTCATTCATATTTCTTGGTAGCACCTACTGACTGGGGATATCACGAATGCCTTTGTAAATACGTATTTGGTAGATGCAACACAATCACAGTATTTATTTGCTCGGATCTATGTCAATATTTTCAGCGTACTGATGTAGTTTCCGTACTGCGCTTTAGACTGTAGTGTTTGCAATCGCAATGCTGCAAAGGCGAAGTCCCCGCCGTGAGATGCTATCTAGTCAACTTTTCCGCGTTCTTCTTCAGTGGCAGCAGGCCCCAATTGGGACAAACCGAAGACTTGTCTGGTGAAACTGGTATCATAGCTATGTAACTCTGTAAATTTCTATTCGATTGCAAGTCTGGTTAGTACTCGAGTAGCATCTCGGCGACTAACGCAAAACGATAACAAAAAACAAATAGGCGGTGTCTTAAATAAGGTGTGGGCTGCGTTTAAACAGTTTGTTACAACACTTGTATCACCTTGGGAAGCGATATAAATCAGTTTGAAATTTAGTGTTATATTCCACAAATTAATTGAAAATCCTTCAGTTTCTTACATTTTGCAATTGAGAACAAATCTGAGATGACCCGAAAGTTGACGTGGGCCGGTGGTTCAGAACCATTGACCTAAACCAGGGGTCTCAAACTCAAATGTGCTCGCAGACCAGTTTCCTAGCTTTTGATGGCGCCGTGGGCCGCAGCATCAATAAAAGCGCTATTAAATGTATTTCCAGCCTTCTTTGAAGGGACCTTGCAGACTGGGATTCCACACACGTCGTGAGAATGTGATTAACTATTGTTGATTCACGGCTGGCACGAAAAAAATCACATTTTCAAATATTTGACCAAAATTGTTTTCGTTGCATAGTTTGTCGAAATAATTAGTTATAGACACCGTGCAAGAGGACAAATGCTGTCGCGTGGTTTGAGACAGCCTACCTATTTGTTTAGAATTGCAGTAACTCGGTCGCAAGACATACCGTCGTTTGGACCGTCCATTCCAGCGGACGCCTTATTTCCAAAGTCCGAAACGTTCCGGGATTTCTTGCTGACGAAACTGCTCAACGGGGAGCGGGCAGCGCGTGGAGCCGGAAAGTTCAAAGTAGGAAAGGATTATGAATGTTTTCGTAGCGATTGCCATTACACGCATCGGCTAGGCACAACGATTGCAGCACTCGAGTCCGAATACTTGATACTCTATTCAAAATTAAATCACCAGGATACTCGACATTGCCCAGCCTTACTAGCAGCACTTGTTTCCAGGCCATGGCTATGAATACGAGGCAGGAATACCTCCGAGACCTGGCGGTCAACCACACGTTGCCCGCGGGCATCGACGGCGGTCATAAGTTTACGACCAAATTCTCGCTGACCGCAGCCTCGAGACGGGTCATCGACAGAGACAAGGGGAAGAATAAAGTGTCGCCGGAAGAGTGTGCGCACGGATCGCTCGTTTGGAACGTCGCGCTGCAGGATTGCGCGTGAGTTTGCGTGAGAGCCTCGTGCGTACGGCTCGATTTAGTACCGCAGCTCATTTACTCGGGTGGTTGGTAGCTAACGTTTGTCTATTTGCCATGGTTGTATTTAGGGCTGGGCACAATGATTCGAGTACTCGAATCTGAATCGAGTATTAATTTTAATGATTCGAGTCGAGTAGTAAAAGACGATTTTTTCGAGTAATGAAATTATCCGCATCTCGTCACTGAAAGTTAAAGTACCAACGAGAATTGTAGTTTTTATACTAGTTTTCACTGAGGAAACCTTGATTGGCCGTGTCGCAGCATACGAGACATAGTACACAGCTGTGAACGTTACTGGAATAGCATATTTTCGAAGTCGTGATCATCCCACAACATTGTCAAGAAGTGCAATGAAATCGGTATGGTCGAAAAAATACCAAGTATCTTTAATGTGACGGACAACAGGCATTTTATCCTTTGTGGTGGCATGAAAGGTACATATCTTAACTTTGACATATTACATTCTGTTGTGATGTCATAATGAGTGATACTCGAATACTCGACTCGAAGCGTAATACGTGATTCAGAATCGAATCACTCAGGTACTCGATTTTGCCCAGCCAGGGTTGTAATGACTCTTGTCATTTTATTAAAAATGGGAATTGACTCAACTCGACTCAATTTGTGTATTGAATGGACTTTTACTCGCGTTATTGCGAATCATATGACTCGACACATTCTATATGACTTCTTCAAGTCTTGTATATCAGGAACGATTATTGAAAAATAGTCCCAGAAACTGTCTTTTATCTGTTTGAATAAACAAGTTTAGAGTGAGAAAAATGAGTATATTATGAATCCGAGGCCTTCGTTATCACCCAAGAGGTTTCACTACTTCGTCACCACTTCTACTTCACAATTTTTAGGCAGAACACTTGCATTTTAGACCCGAATTCGCTTATGATCTAGCTTTCGGTGGCCCACGTGTCAATATCTTATCGGAAATTCTATCGCAGGACCGAAGGCATAGCGTGTATGCTGGGCGTGAGCGATTATATGTTTCTGCTGATACAAAAGTCGACGGACCGAGTCATCTTCAGTATTCCGTGCCAAGCCATCATCGGTTGGGCGGAATTTTCCGACGATGTTCTGCACGTCTATTACGGTCGCGGCGAAAGAATAGCCATCAGGGCGTCGTCTTGTCCGTCTTGTGATTGGATGAGAGAGGTGAAGCAAAGGTGAGCGTTAACGCTGGCTCTGCGTCAAAGATCTGTTTGCGATTGTGGTTCACTGAAGAGTTATTAATTTTTAGTTTAGTCATCACGCCTGTGACGATGTTGGAATTAGAAATTTAATGTCTGGTCTGGTGTGGAATTGAAAATTTTAATTATATACAAGCTACTTGTCTTTTTGCTGCGAGCGTACTTTTGATTTGGAAATGGGCATTTATGTAGTCTTGAAAAACGCCAGGAAAAATTTTAAAAAAGATGTTTTTATTATTTTGGTGACGAAATATATTCGAATTGCTCGGTTTAATATTTCTGTAGTCCCTGGCCTCTTTATATCCGATCCATCACTGTATTAAATGAACAGAGGTGGTCAGCAAGGAAGAACGTGTTCTTGACAGATTTTAGGCATTACTGCTTTTTGTTTTCTACACTTTGATATTCCACAGTAAGAAGTAGTTTATGATTGCATTACTTTTACTGAAATTTTATTGACAACTCTGCATCACAGTTACTGGATAGGTTGTAGTTAGACATGTTGTTGAAATTACTACTTTCACTTCTATCTGTGTAGCTGCCGCAGTGATATGGTGATCATCCAAACGTGAATGTATTACATCCAGGAGTAATATCCTTCTAGCATAAAACACTATGATTCGAGAGAATCTAGGAGATTCATTGCTATACCTACTTGCATCAACGTCGGAAATATATTCGTATGTCTTGAGTAATATCTGTGTCTCAAGAAGATCTCACCCAGGAGAACAGGACTGCGAGGTTAAGTAGCCAGCCAGCTAAACCTATAATACTTTGGTTAGCTCTACCAGGAAACCTTAAAATCTCTACATGGTGCCCCGAGTGAGGACAACTTTTATCGCTTCTTTTTTACCGTTCAAACCAACAAACAATTTGATCTGTCGCAAAATTGCAAGTATTCAATAAAACTGCGAGTGATTAAGCGTGTTTGTACCTCGCACCTTGGCATTTTGTGTAGACTCGACTCGACAACTCGGTTTCCTTCTGCAGACTTCAAGCTTTCAGCATTGGATGCGAAACGAAGACCAAGACGCTGAAAAGAAATGTCCGCGGGCAGCTGGGATTCCACATCAACTACGAAGGCATCGTTATGGACGTGGAGACCGGCGGTTATGCGCACGGCATCGGCTTGACGCAAGGCAGCCGGCTCGTAGAGGTTTGGTATTGAGAATTTTCGGTGACCTGCGATGGTATGACAAAGGTGAACCCGTTCAGATTTGTAAGGTCCTTGTGGTGACGATGACCCACGCTGAGATGTTGGATTTGTTGAGAACGTCCGACGTCGTGACCGTTATTATGATATCTCCTATGGAGGATGGAACCCCGAGACGGTAATTCTTTTTGATTACTTTTTCAGAGTCTTGAATTACATAGAATGACTCTGGGAAAAGAAGGCGAAATCTGTAGTCTCCTAGCTCATGATAATCCTAGTTTTAGTGAAACTACCTAAATTACTTTTGCCGAAATCGCTCACTCGCAGATGCAGCAAGAGCTTGTATCACGTGTCCAAAGTGTTGAAGATGGTTGAGCTCAACTCGGAATCCAAGTGCACTTCTTCCGACGACGAGAACGTTTCTCACGCCAGAAGCAGAAGCGACCCGTCGGCACGTCCGAAACTGAACAAAAGTTTGGAGGACATCACGCAGGTCCTGGCGCAAAGGTACGGCAAACTTGCGATTATCGGGTATCAACGTTTGTAAAAGGTTCTGAAAACATATACGGGCTGAAAAGATTGATTGGCTGATCTGTGGGGAAGAAAATTGTTTGATTTGGTTGGGAATCGCGAGTCATGTGTATCGTCGTTTGTTCAAGTTCTGAAACAGAGATAGGACAAAAACATCAGTAGACAGAAAACATTGTTATGTTTAAACTTGCGGGTAACATGTAGGGCTGTAGTGAAGGTTCTGAAGACATTGATTGAAAGGCTGATTATCATCAGCTCAAATTATTTTATTCGGACAAGTCACCATTTTCAAGACACGGATTGCTAGATCTTAACGAAAACGCATTGACGGTCTTGCATACTGCCCCGTGTATATTTTGTGCGTTATTTAGCTTGTTTGACACACTTTCCCACTTCGAAACCAACTCAACGGAACCTGTCAATCTACAAGATTCACCTAGTTCATAGACTGCCTGCGGACAGTGATGTTATTGATAACACAACGGTTTTTATTTCAGCTTAAATCTGAAGCGGCATCACCAAAGTTCAAGAGACTGGAATCAAGGTACAAAGATTTGCGAATCTTCTTTTGTTGCTTTTGATACCAAGACAAAATGGTATGCCCATAAATATTGTCGGGGCAGGAATTGATCATAAATATGTTTTGGGATGTGAATTGACTCGTATTTTATATCGAATTCAAAGTGGACGTCGTTGGTACTCGGTAGAAGTAACGATTTATAAGTAAGTCAAAAAGTATGTTATGCCTTGTTTTGCCCAAAAAGCTATAAATGTTAAGTGGAAGTAGCTTAAAATCATCACCACTTGAGTAAATGGTACTAGTAGACAAAACCTACTTGGGTACGTAAACAATTAAACAAGTACTAGTTCATCGTCACTGACCATCTCTGTCTGTTGTGCACACAGCAGGCAACCGCCACAATAAATTGCCTGGAATTATTCCGTCCATTCTTTCCAGCGTCATCTGGGAGCGCGGCCAGCACCCCGGCGTCCACGTTACTGCACTCGAAGCGTACGGCGCGTCACGCGTACTCGCTGGACCCGGCCGTTCCTCAGGTGAGACGGTGGCTCTAAATCGGTCTGGTGCGCTGTCGTGAAGTTGTGTTTGATTTCTCAAGAATTTTCGGCCGCGCTTTCAAAATTCGGACGACAATGCCGAGCCTAGGATTCCCGTCGCGGAGAGGCCGAATCATTTCACTACGATACCGTTGAAGAAGAACAGAGGTGGGCGGTTTGAGTGTGCTGATACTGTGTATCAAATATTACGTATTGCTGCTTGACATGATCGTCATATTTGTTTTTATTTGCTTTGGTTTTTGCCGAGGTGGTCAAAGTCAATGTCAAGGGTCAAAGTGGCCGTCGTTGGTATTGGCATAGAAGTTGCGCCGTAATATTTCTGCTCGATTACAAATAGATTTCAATTGAATAATGTATTCATATTAAAATAAACCCAAATATTTTCGGCAGACATTCGTCAGGGTAATCGTCAACTAGTACAATATAACATTATGAAATGTTCTTTCCAACTCTCTATAATCAGGATTATTGCCAATATTAAAACTTGGCACAAATTAAACTCGTTCAGAGTTCAAGAAACGTCGTTCTCTATGGCGGATTCGTGCCTCCTCTTTGATGCTTTCACGCCCCCAGTTTGAGAACACTGGTTTTAAATGTAGCTCTTGCCTTGCAGACATACTTTTAGCGGGCGCCGGCATGAAGCACAGCACCTCGACGGAAAGCGGTTTGAACCTGAATCTTTTCGATGACGAAAGAAGTCAGGGACAGTCCAGGTATGAGCAGTTGCATGAAGTCGTGGTTTGATCTCCGAACGATCCGCCATCGGTAAGTAATGGTACATTACGCATGGGGACTGCTACATGACAAAATCTGGTCGCTGGCGACCAAACTATCGAACGTTGGTAATCAGAAGTGGAAGTAATGTCATACATTGCTATTAAATAGAAGATTCATTATCCAAGACACGTCAAAACTAATTGTAGTGGAAGATCTGAAAAGATCTCAGCAAATAGTTTCAAAGCGATGATTTAGTCGACGGGGTCGCATACTTTTAGCAACAACGTGGAGGTATTAAAACGGTGAGTATTCTTCCAGTTGTTGCAACAGTTCTACTTGTAAAGGTAGTGCATACCTATGGTAATTTTTCCTAGAAAGTATAACTGGAAGTACTAAATACACATAACCACTTGACTAGTAAGCAAAACTTTTGAGTACCCCAAAAGCGTAAAAAAACATTAGTTTTGCCTAGAATCTGTTACGTGAAGTCGGAGTAGTGAGTGGTAAGTAGTGGGACTAGCCAGTACTCCTTTATCGACCACCCCCGTGTATTCTTTCCAGAATGAAGAGAGCGCAGAACATCCACCTGCCATTGCAATGTAAGTCGAGCCCATTACCTTTTCTTCATGTCCGTTACTTATCGGTTTATTGCAGCCGCCTCGGCTTCGAATACCCCGGCGACGACACCCATCGGCAATAACTCTTACCCGTACAAGTTCCCCGCGAAACTGACTTACAGCGAGGGCGGCAATAAGGTGAGAGACTGCTCTCGCTATTACAGACTGTGATAGTTGCAACTAAGTCATGAATATTCGTGGAGTTTCCTTAGCAATTTGTCGGAAGAATTCAAAATTGCAACATCAATCTTTGTGACTAATGACACCACAGATAGGTACAATCTGTATAAATAGATTTACTTACCATGACACAAGGGCTATTTCATGCAGTTCTTTTGACTGCTTCAGCCATAAAAGTAATATAATCTGATCATTATGATTATGAAAAGTTATGCAAACTTATCACAAAACTGCTTTGTACTTTACAAAATCCAAATTGTACGAAATCTGTTTAAATAGGAGTGATAGTTATCCAAGAACATAACCTCTGGAGGAAGTGGTGGAAGCAGGGAAAACCCACTTGCGTACTCTGAGAAAGTAGACGTACTTCGTTTTTGACATCGTCTGGATACAAGCAGATGAAATATTGCCAATTCGCTGGAGAACGGATCGTCTTTTAATGCCGTTAGTTTTGAGACTATGAATCGCTATTTCAAATATTAGAAAATCACTAGTTCCTAACTGGTAGAGTATATATTTCGATCGCCTATCTATGAGAATGTGTTCTGTTCTGTGGAATTTGACCGCGATACTTTTCGGCAGCTTTTACGTCCTAAACCCTTCCGACCCCGGCAAATGGATCCTGTGCTCACGAGTGTGCACCCGTTGCGCCATTACGCCGTCACTCCTAAACGATCTACCGGTGAGTGAATGATAAAGCAATAGAACATAGTCTAACCGAATTAACCTGTCTTGTCTCGATGCGTTTCTTTTTGTAAAACTGAAGTAGAAGTGGAAATAGTCTAAAATTGCAACCACTTTAGGAAATAGTACACTTAGGCGAAACATACTTGTGTACTTCGAACAAGTAGATGTACTTCTTTACTGACCATCTGAGACCGTAGTCTATCATAAGAACATGAATCGACACTTTCAAGATTCTGATGTCGCATTTCTTTGATCTTTGTGCGTAATTTTGTTTACAGACAAGTACAAGGCGAGATCGTTGTTGTTACATCACAGTTCGTCGGCCGAGAGCGGGCTCGAAAACAATGCGGACGACAATCGCTCGTCTTTGCATTCGTCCAGGTACAGACGTTGCTTTATTCAGGCTGCAGTAGCAAAAGTGTCATTTTCCGTCGACGGTGATCTGATATGGCGTCGTAAAATGTGCTAATTTGGTGTAAAAATAGAGCTGCGAAATTGGAGTTTCCCTTGACGGAGTCGCGGATAATTTGTAACATCCCCTGTAGTTCCGGTTCTAGAAGTCTGGAATCGGAGTTGGAATTTGTTAAAATGCTTATGACGCTGACTCTAACTCACCAGCTTTGTTGCTATGATATTGTGATAATATAACTCATAAAATGGATGCGAATTCATCTAAACACTTGAAGCTAGACACTTGCGATTAACACAGTATTCTATACAAGGAGTTCATTTTTCATACATGAATTTCACGACACAAATGTCTACAGGAGAAAGAGGCATCAACAAACTAACGGGGTTTCTGAAAATAGGAGGGAACACATGGTAAGTGGAGAGATGCTTGCTTCAAAGTTACGCCGGTGTTTCTATTTAAGTCACTTTCTCTGCCATGTCGCTAGGTTTTTTGAGCTGCATACAATGCTCTTTTGTCGATGATCACATTTTTTCCATATTTTCGCATTGTTTTGCGTGTGAGTTCCGGTGAAATACCATTCCCATTAGCCGTGACGCTGTAAAACCGGCGATATCCTCTATAATACTTTCAAGACATGGGGAAACTTATGGAAGAAAAGTTATTTTAAAATTGAGGCATGTGAAGGTATATTGTCCATGCAAAACGTTTCAAGCCGTTTTAATTGCAATACTACTGGAACTGGTACCTGAGAAACATTGTAACACCCAATTTTATGAAATATGCCCTCGATAATTCACCTTCCAAGATAGCACGACTTGGAAAGTTAACGGTACTCTGCGGTCAGAATCATTTAGTTTCCACCAGTTTTATGGGAGCGTCTCTCGAAATTTTATGATCAGCAAAGCGTTTAGCAGTACTGGTTACATTTTTTGTAACAGAATCGGCTGAAAAATATGACTTTTGTGATGGAACCGTCTGACAAAACTTTCGAATCCCACCACTGACTATAGTGTGTGCCCTTGTGGGTTTAGTCATCTTTCTTAATACCGCCTATGCGAGCAAAGTCAATTTGATTTCTTCATTTTCAGTCCACCCGGTACCATTCCAAATATGGCGGAAGCCCTCAGCTAATGAAGAGGTCTTCAGCAGAGCGACGAACGTAAGCAAACGTGCATGCACTTCACCCATTTCACGCCTTGGTATCATGTGTGACTGTGTGATATTACATGACTTTTTGGCATGTCTGGCAAGCAAATCGAAGAAGGTTGTGTGGTTATGATTTTTCACGGGCACTTTTGCAGCAAACTGGTTTTGCTGTGGAATCTCTGTCTGTTTCGGTGAGGTGGGGTTTTAGAGTGTTTTGCGGCCTGGGTAAATCATATTATAAGTGTTATCTTCTTGATGATTAGCATGTTGTCAGGACCGCGTTGTGACGAGGACGGCAAGTGTCGGTTAAGGTTTGTCTGTTACATTGGACACCCGAGTAGATTAGGTTAGTTCCCCAATTGCATTTTGGTCTGAGATCGACTGGTATAGTGCTTTGTTCTGACTTTTCCACCATGGTTGGTGCGATCTAGTACCTCATAAGATTAGTCATGTGTACAATAAGGTCAGGCTGCATAAAGTCCAAATCTGTACTTCAAATCCAATTTTGCTTGTGAAAATAAAGATAAAAAATTTGCTTCGTATAGTACTTCTAAATTAAAATTTTACCATTTCTTGTCAATATCTGAAATTCCATTTCCTATGATGGATCTACATCCTAAATACGGAGAGCACTTTTCTAAGGTGCAATGAGCACAATAGCTACGTACACATTAATGGTAGGGTTACGGTTAGAATCGTTAGCATTAGGGTCCAAAATATGCACACACTGTCCTTAATCAGTTTAATGGTCAATGTATGTTGAAGAAAACCTGAATATTTTTAACTGACACTTGTCTTCAGCAACTAGTACCGATTGCAAAATAATGTTGTGTATCAACAGTCGTATCACTAAATATGTCGTACCGGCATGAAAAAAATTTGAATAATGAAGGTCAACATTCTGCGCCATGTTTTCGCATCGATTATTCCACATTTTATACAAACTAAATCTGAATGGCACTTTTTGCATGCACACTAAGCATTATTGCTTCGTGCAGAATATGGTGAGTTGGGGTCCTTAAGGTTATGGTAAGGGTGCTTATTGAGCACGGGATTTTCCTTATTGTGCGTTCAATCGCACCAGTCCCCTTTCGAAGTCTATGTAGGAGAATAAGTCGATACTATGAGGTTTTGCGGCCAGTTGCTGTAGCATTAAGTTTTAGCGTACTGCGTCTAAAACTTTCGTCTGTCTGTCTGCATGCATGTATTGACGAGCACGCTCAACGTTTGTGCACGTTTCGCAGCGATATTGTTGCGAATACAATATTGCGTTTCCACGTGTTTTTTCATCGCACGCAGAACGCTGGCTCGGGCCGTTTCTGACGAGAGCATTTGCGGCATCGTGAGGAACAAAAGGTATCGTCTCATTCACTGCTCGGTAGTGCATGCGTAGCTGAGAGTTTTTGAAGAGTGTCCGGGGCTGTCTACGCTGTGGCGTATCGTACGCTTGTATCAGAGTGCAGTGTTATTTTTGTTGCGGTGTGCAAAAGTGGTCAGCGTTGCTCCTCGAATATAAGTTGAAGTCATGCCGTAAGTGTCTATTCAATTACAAGTGGAAGTAGCCAATGAAAGGTCCGAAAATTACTCTTCAATTTGACCAAATTTAAGATAAAGATCATTCTGACTTGTACCGTTCAGCCATTTAAATCACTTACATTATTGTTCTAATCTTTACTCCGTCGATATCAATATCAATCAATCAATCGTAAACAGTGGAAGGGATGTCATTATATCAATATATCTCGTGATGCCTCTGCACAGAAATAATAAGTACGATGCAGCATGTTTGTAGAGTGGACAGCCCCTGGTTTGGTAGCGAATTGCAACCTGTGAGTGCATGATTATCTTTGGTTGTTATAACTTTTTGTAGCATTCCTTTTATAAATGTATTGCGTGCAAAATTGCAAAAGTCATCGACCGCGCAATCAGCCATGGTTCGGAATGAGTCCTTGGATATGAAATGTAGCTGTAGTCAAGCATGTAGCCGTTCCTGAACGGGTGGCATCTTTTGTAATCTTTGGTTTATAGTGATTGGTTAGGCCTGTGTTGTGAAACCTGTGCCACGCGGGCCTAATGCGGCCTGTTCAGAAAATTGGTGCAACCCGCAGAAAGGGTTCTGCTGGAGCTTGGTCTGGTACATTTGAGCTAAGTGCAAGCTGACTTTTCAAGATTTAGACAGAGCCATGCATCCAAAAAGGTATGGGATAGATAGCCTTTATGGCAGGGTTTCTTAGATTGGGTCCGTGGTTTGAGTTGTCTATGAAAGGCCAATGAAAATCTTGTGTTTTAATTTCGATGTCATTATAATTTGTCGCATGGTTGATAATAGTAGAGAATGCCTCTTTAGATCGGTATTATTCCGATGCTATTTTACATTATATGATTGTATCAGTTACAGCCTTATATCTAATTGCAACATTTTCATCCCATGTCAAGAAAGCAAAGCAAAGAATATATTTCCTATGGTTTCACTTTCGTCAACACATGTTTTATGTGTGGCAAGGTTTTGGCCAATAGATGTATGAAGCCTTCA
>ATSW01002984.1:0-10115 GCA_000444245.1 Botryllus schlosseri | reverse complement strand
TTACCGGAAAAGTTCGTCTTCCCGTCGGCGTGCAGTTTCACGCTCGACTGTCTCACGGAGCGAATGTATTATTCCAGTTCTATGAATGGACATCAGCGACAAGTAATTTCACGATTCCATTCCCTTCTACATAAAAGCACATACTGGACCACGACCTGACTTATCGATCTCGCCTTCCGACATCACCTCTTTTTGTCGCCTGTCCTTTTATATTATCTTCTTTTACTCCTCATTCTGCGTGCATGCCACTTTTTTTCAACTCCTAGGCCAGGTGGGTGACTGATTTCGAAGACTGATCCAAATCGTTTCGATATGTTCCCATCTTCCATTGTATCGCAGTCTTGTGGTGTATTAAAATGATGAAATTGTTAGCAATAAATTGAATTGAATTTATGCTCGAGTAGAAATATAACTGAAGGTATGATTTTGATCACAATGGTAGCCCGCGATATTGGAGCTGTCAAAGAAAAATTCATGTTCTGCATTGCGTTTACAAATTGACATACCGAATATGTTTTCCTTGCCGATCTCAGGTTTTGAACGCCATGCGTTCTGCGAATTCAATGTGTCTGATCAGCCCGCAAGAAATTCACGACGAATTGCAATTGTCGGGTCTTTTCACGACTCTGAAACGGAACCAAGCTCTCTCGCCGGATATGATGAGAGAGAACATGTTCACGGCAGGTATGTTTCCAATATGCTGGCCAGTCTGAGAGATACTTACTGGGGATCTGAAGCAAGTGAACCAAGGGCAGAGCTCCTGGTTTATTTTGGGATTCTCTGACGGATTTCTTTCCCATGCTCGATCATTTATGTTAGGCCAGTAAATACTCGGCATAGCTACTCAGTTGGCTTTCACAACTATATTTGTCGTGGTAGTCAAGCTGCATAGCTGTATATTTGCCAATCTGGAATTGAAACTATAAATGTTTATTGCTTTCAGCATTGGAGCATGGTCAAATTTCTTTCCTACTGACCGTTATCAAGGAGCTGGCCACAGGACATCTGGTAGCTTGCGGCTGCACGATAAAATTTGTAATGGAGTGGGCGTGGAAAAGCGTTGCCCACATTAAAAGTGCAATTGACGATTTGAGTAAGTTTTGTGGAACATAGCTGTCAGTTGCTATACTGAAGTATGGTATTTTTAAGTACATGGGGTTGTTTATAATTCCCGCTGTGAAACAATTGCGTAAATCTGTACAATTATTCTATTTTTTAAGGTATTCCTATTTTTGACTGTTCAACTGCGATTCTCGATGTCCATATAAAGAATCAGCTGTGGTTCAACACGACCCTCATGTATCATTTACGGATTGTGTTTCAGGTGGGTATTATATTATCTCGCTCTTCTTTTCAAGTCATATTTTTGCAATAATTTTGACACTTTGTCGGATTTCTTGCGTCTGATAGTGTCTGCGCTATTACTTTTCCAGAAAATGCTGGAATACACTGAAAATGCGACGGAAAAGAGCAAAGAAGAACTCAACACAAAGCTGAGCGTTACTACATTGATTTATCAATACCTCAAAGTGAGCGTTATCAAATTGTGTCCGTCTAAGTCAGGGCTGGCCAACCTTTTCAGCCAAAGGGCCACATTCGATTGACGAAATATTGCGCGGGCCACTAGCCGCGCAAAGCACGAAAATTTTTCGAAGTTCATAGCTCAATATTATTGTCACTTGACTATATTGCGGGCCTGCAGTATATCGCCGGGCTGAGTTTGCAAGGACTGGACTATTCAGCGCCTGGAGATAGCAATTTCGAAAGCTTCGACCAACATGCGCCAATCATTTTGTGCCTAGGTTTCATAGTCGACGGTCTTTCTGCGATCGCAAACGCTAGGTCGCATATGTTTAACGACACTTTGTCTCGTAATCGAGAATATAGTTGGACTCAATCTGATAGATTAGGCGTTCTTTCATTTTCTCAAAGGGGTAACAATATTGAAAGCAAGAATTCGAGTGACAACATGTTGCGCGAAGCGTGTAGAAATAGTTACTTTTGATAAATTTATCGCAAATTATTCTGCTTTATTGTAGTGTACGAAGATCTACCAAAGTGTGACTGGCTAATGGAAATGCCAGCGTCGTAACTGATATTTTAGTCATCACATCTGAAGTGTCGCTTCCAGGCTAATCAAATTTTTGGTTGTCCTCGCAAGTTCACAATCTGTGCAATCCATTTTTGATAACATTACCAATTTCGAAAATTACCTCGCGGGCCGCATGTGGCCCGCGGGCCACGGGTTGGCCGGCCCTGGTCTAAGTCTTCCCATGCTCTGTCCAACTGACTTTTATTTATTTTTTCTGAAGTAACATTTATTTGAGTTCTGTTATAAACTGGTGAAACAAATGAAACATTGTAATATGTGATGGTAAGTAAAATCACTGATCAAAAACCATCTGAATTAAACGCCCAAATTTTAATAATCCTAAATTCATGATTAATGCATTTTCAGGCAGTGCAGTGGTTCATTAGCAATGGCTTCCTGCCGGAACAACTCGAAGCAGCGGAAAACGAAGACGACGCAATGACGCCCAACGGGATTTTTATTTATAAATATACTCGCTTGAGACAAGTCTTTGATCAACGGCGTAATGAACTCAAAAGGTAATTTGCTTTCCGTCGTTTACCGGCCTGAATTCAACGGGATTTCATGTGTTCTGTAGGCTGGAATGCCCGGATTTATTGCTTATCGACGGTTGGATTGAGGCCATCGGAGAGCCTTTAACGTCCAGATGGGAGAAGTCCGATGACGGGAAACCTAATTACCCACCACCCAACATCATGGTATGTCTCCGAAGTATGAGCGTTTGTCTATGTTGTAATGAGAGCTATTTGACTTTGGCTTGTGTAGTTTTATCAAAGATGATTCGATCTGAAAAGCTGCCGAATTTTCATGTGCGGCTTAATGTAATTGACTTATTGATGCTTACTGTTTCGTCAAGAGATCATCTACCATTTAGTGTAACTTTTTATTCAATTCAGGTAGCTAGGAAAATATGCTTTCATTTTAAATGCTGTCCTTATTTTAGCTCAGCCTACTAATCAGTGCCACTTTTATGTAGACTCTGCTGGATACTTATTACCTCGATTGTGTCGACATCACGACAAAGCATTGTCTCGTTATGTATCTTCTCAATGATCTCGTCGCTATGCTTACTACTCTGCAAAGCGAGGTAAACATGTTGAACGATAAGCAGCAGCATTTGTGGTAAGGCGTCGACATCATGCATGCATATTCTGCTTACAGGACAGTACGCCCGAAAAAACTCTTTGCCAGAATCGTTTGGAGAAGGTTATGGGCTATTTGCAAAGTTTTAATGTCCCGACCGGTCTCGTCAAGCTTACGCAAGGATTTTGGCTTTTGGATCACAAACATTTTGAGGTATGTTTTGGTGATTTTGATTAACACCAGTCAAAGGTGTAAGTCCTTTTTCTGCTTGAACGCTAATCAGGGAGGTTGGTTATTGGCAATGTGTTACCTATTGTTGCATTACGTTCAATTACTGCAACACTCCTACTAGTACAGTTTGTTTTTCAAGATGCTGCCCTTATTATATACAATGCTAATATATTTACTCCCTAGCCAATACTAATAATGTGCCTCAATGCCCTCAATCATCATGTATTTTGTTCTAATTTGAATTTAAATATTTATATTGATTACAAAACTGGACAACTCCTTTCAAGTACTCATTGTATTATGTTATATTCACTATTCACAGTGTTATTTCAAAGTAGGCTACTCAATATGCAATAGAACCAAGACTCTATCATCACCAGATCACTTTGTTGCAGCTTTATCTATCTCATAATTACTGTAACGAATATTGATTGTCTATCACAATTCTTTCATGAACTGCATTTCGCGTACTGCATCCAGTCAATAGTTTTGTGTCGTGTATAAGTTGGATTCCGCGTTTGATTTATTTTTCACTCGCTATCTGCGATCTTGACTCGCAAAATCGATTTCAATATCGTCAATTTATTGCATATCAAAAAGGGTGATAATGGCATGAGTATACTACAATGTTCATTCACAGCTTAGTCGCATGCGGCGTATATCAAAACTGCATCCGTGTTGTCCAGCAATGGTTTCATTTAGTAGATTTCGTTTTTGCATCATTCCATAACTGAAATAGGTAACATTCGAAATTATTGAAATCCGTCCAGCTTCAAGGTCCAGGCCCATTCGCAAGGCATCTGCTTTGTGTTGAGACTGGGCAGCGTGACTCTGATCCCCGTCGGTTTTCCTGGCCCAAACGTCAAGCTTTGCTGCACTCCGAGCATGGTGACTTTCGAGGCCGAACTTGAAGGCGTCGGCGCTCCCAAAACCAAGACGTTGTCCGCGGGCCATTCCACAAATAGAGCGTAGACCGAGTCGTCTTTCGTAGTGTACCAAACGGATGGGTTGATCGTATCGTTTTGTGCCTTGTCCCACGGTGACGTGCCGTAGATCGCCTGTCCGTTTACTTTCATCCACGCACCGGTTTGCTTGAGTCGTTCTTGGAAAATGCCCATGATCGTTCCGTCGTGACAAGGTCCCATGTTCATCAGCAGATTGCCCCCATACGCGACGGTGCTTATCATTGTCTAAACGTAGTAATGGTTGGTTAGGAAGGTTGCATATGCAATATTAATTTTAACCAAATCGATGTAAGTACTAACGGGTCATAATCAGGGCTAGTTTTTGTTGCACTAAGATCGCGAGAAAGTTGCATTTTATTCGAACAAAAGTCGCAGTAAAAAGTTGCATTTATAGTTTTGTTGAATTATCAGGGTATGTGATACTCGAAAAGGTCCGTTGTATAACCTAGCTCCTGCAGAGCTGTCAAATTTGTTACTTCGTCATTTACCGGTCTCACGAAACCGCCAAAAATTACATTTTTCCCGGCACAAAGCAAGGTAATTACGCAATGCGGGAATATCTTTCCCCAAAAAAGACAAACAGCATAGCGATAACCCCTACCCTAAAACAAGTCGAATAACACACCCCAAACCCCCTACTTCTGCAAACTTGACCCAAGGCATTACAGAAAAACTCACTCTTGGCGACTTAAACAAAATCAATAGCCTGAAAAAGGTGATACAGTGAAAATGTAATTTTTGGCGGTCTCGCCTGGGCGTTTGTGAAATGGGAAACTATTTCAAATTTAAACGACGGAGTTAATAAAGCGATCTATTTACATATTGTTCGAGCACGGTCGTGCTTGGCAGGGGTAGCTCAACTTCTTGCTTGTATGCAATTGTAATATAGATAACAGTGAGATGCAGCTAACCCATCATATAGCTCTTTGTTAAGCAAATCAATGAGAATAGAACCATACTAGAAATAGTTTATAGCATGTTTTTAAATCACTCCTTTACATTTTGACGCAATATTTGTTAGAAGTTGCAGTGAAAATTAGCATGAAAAATAGAGAAAAGTTGCACTATAAAATCCATCCAAACAGCTTAAAACATCATAATACATAGATGCTGAGTATCTAGGAAGCTTTCGGCAGCTGTAAAAAAGTTGCAAAAACTTCCCCTAGTCATAATGCTAGTAATTGATATCGCGATAGCCAGATTTTAAATTTCAATTTGTGTGCGATGTGTTACTTTGATCCCCGAAAACCTTATTTTCACAATTTTGAATGAAACGGGTATTTTATCCGTCTTGTACTGATGTATGCCCGGACTCTCGATTCTTATTATTGCCAAATGTCATTTCCGGCTCAAAACACCAATTTCTAATTATAGTTGATCCAATATCTATCGATGTAATGTGACTGTAACTTTCAGAGTATAACACATGAATTGTCGATGAATAGGCATTTTTGAGTCTTTTCTCTTTGTAAATCATGTTATTGGATAAGAACTTCTTTGTTTGCCAACCTGTAAGATCTCGTGCATTGTGAGGTAGTCAGCGATGACCGCCTCTCGTCTGAATCCCCACGAATACTTGTCGATGGTCATGCAGTTTTCCCATTTGTGATTCTGAACGGACGACGGGTGGTAGCGATCGGCGCAATTCCAAAAATCACCGTGCTTGCACGATGTGGTGAAGCTCCATCTGTCGTTCACTACGATGGTGTCCTGGTTGTGAATATTTAAAGATTTTGCGTTTATTGCCATCTCGGCGCGTCATAGACTCAGACCTTAACAGGGCTGTCATTGTAGAGCCATGCGATGAACTCTGGCGCTTGCCAGTACGAATCAGGTCCGTTGGCGCCGTCCGACCATATGACATCCGGCTTGTAGTTGTTCACCAACTCGTAAAGCTCTGGCATTGTTTTGTCCACAACGAATTCTCTAGTCGTGAAGTTGTTGGTGTCGTCTCTGAAATTGGATACCGTTTGTGAGAACTGTTTGAAAATCGATTCGCTACTATTTTGTATTTGAAGATACTCTTCGGAGGTACAGAACCTTGATGCAATTGAATACTATCTTCATATTGAAATATATCCAAATATTTTTGTCAGGGGCAATTGTCAATGAATGTCAATGTCAATTCAATGTCTCCTCATTGCTGACTATTACAATGGAAGCCAAATTATTCGGGTTTATTCCAATATGAACATATTATCCAATTGTATACTATTTTATAGCGGTCAAACAAGTGTTATTCAGTGTCGCTTAACATTACAAAACTCAACTTAAGCCTCAACTACTTGTTCGAATATGCATACTAACTTGAGGTATAGGGGGTTGAACCATTCGAAAAGCGAGTGGTATACACCGAAGTGAACGTCGGTCCTGTTTCGGATCGAATTGGCGAGCATGCCAACGAGATCTTTGTGTGGCCCCACATCGACTGCGTTCCAGTTCCATGAATGTTTCGAACCCCAGTTGGTGAAGCCTTCGTGATGCTTTGTGGTCAGGACAACGTACTTTGCTCCAGACTCTTAAATTTGCAGTGTACATTAGAGATCGATATTCGCATTTAATGAAGGCTGATGCCTGGTGTGGCCAGCAGTCAACCCAATGCTTGATAAGAATTTTTACAGTGGCAGATGTTATTGCCCATTTCCACTGTAGTGTAGGTATGTCAGTCTAGTCGTAAGCTTACCTTGTATCAAATCTGCCCAGTAATCTGGATCGTAAAGTTCAGCTTTGAACTGAGATGCGAAATCGCCATAAGTGAAATCTGGAGGATAGTTGTCTTTCATGTATTTCACCACCTTTGCGTTCGGATTGGGGCCCTGAACAGAATTGATTGTAAGGATAAGTAATGGAAATGTACGGTGTAGCCCGCAGTATTTTCCATCCCGGTTTGCTTGTTTCAGAGTTATGGAGTGAATCTGAAGGCCACTTTTTCTGTCATGGCTGAATAGCTCGATGTATTGGTGAAATTAACATGAATTTTACTTTTTGCTTCGTACCCTTTATCCGGTGTAAAAATCAATGAGGTGCAATTGTTTTTGTGTACCGGTATGTAGAATACACAAACACGTGGATTGGATTATTAAAAGCAGAATTAAAGTACAGCAGATAATGAACAGGTACACTAATCCTCTACTTCTGTATGTCTATTATTTTCGCCCCTAAATTATTTCTTCTGTACATATTTGCCTGATTATCACATGGAAGATGTAACGATGTGCTCTTCCTGCCTGGCACAGTTTGTTTATCTGTAATGTGTGATATATAACACCTGGTGACCTCTGTTCGTGTGACTTTTAATTGTGTTCCATACGTTAGTGGCAGCAATATGCGAGGCATACATGTATTATCATTTGAGCGTTCAACATGTAATTAGGCAATATTTCAAGCTATATATATGCCTAAAATCTGCAGTGAACGTTCTTCAAATTGAAATTACTGTTCCTTACCTTCCAATAATTCCAGAACCATTCGTCAACGTAACTTGGCACAGAGAAGACTCCCCAATGAATGAAAATACCAAATTTTGCTTCGTCATACCATTTCGGCAGCGGTCTGGTGTCCAGGGAGTCCCATGTGGGCTCGTACCTTTTCACTTGAGGATCCTTGTGCGCCTTTTCGAAATGGCGGAACTCTGTAGCCAGTGACACTATGCACAAGGCAATGAGCACAGTCAATCTAAGCAATGTTATCATCTTGAAGTATCTAGCTGTTTGATGTTAATGCAGATTTATAAGCATAACACTTTCACATGCTATCATACTTCTCATTGCATTTGTTCTTGTAGTAACTTAATCAAATTATCTCAACAATCTCAGTTTCATTGCAGTGATTTTTGCCATGTAACACTCATAGTAAGGCTATTTCCCTCTCTGCCTGCTACCATTGGTAATATGTTCTCTGATTCAAACTGTTTGCTCATAATCGCAAGCTGTGAAGAAGAAGAGAGAGTGCTCTTGTGTTTCTCTCTTTTTTATGAGCAGTCTCTCAAGCATGACAGCACTATCCATTCATTCCACAGTAAACAATTGCTGCAGATGAAATGAACCAGTGTTTGTTTGCAGCCAGTTCATACCTAATCCCTCTGCATCAACTGGTTTCTGTTCTGCTGCCAGTAGAGTGAAGTCATCACAATATTTTGCTTATTTGCTGGCCATTTTATCTAGTTCTGTACCAATGTGAACTGTATTTATTGATGAGTTTATTGTGAAGTCTCGAGTCTTTGACTGAACTAATGCGTGAGATGTATTAATAATTCAATTCCCCGGGCAAGAGCAAAGCTCATGTCATATGATGCCATTCATTACATCACACGCGATTGAACCACGATTGCACTATGTGCTTTCTTTATCACTGTCATCCTATCATTTTAGGAACAGCTTCAATAACGGCAAAAATCTGACTGGTTATGCATAGCAATAGCATATACATTATAATGTTGCAGTGATACAACTATTGTGTGTGGGCCCACATTGAAAAGACTAGCTTATACTGATGGGAGGAAATAGTTAAGGATATGAATCACAATGACCTACACAAAAATAAAATGCTTCAATCTGTGTAAATATATGAATTTTAAGTCTGTTGGCATTTGCTACAGGGCTATTCTGAAGGAATATATTCAAACTAGGAACACCAGTGATTACTTTGTGTCACTGAAATGATGGAAATGCTGATATCATACACATTCAAATTCTGTGTTTTCTCATGATCCACATTTCTGCAGGAAGCATTGAACATTTTGCTGGACCCGGGCACCAGCCAGGCGCGTGAAGCATGGCAACAACGGAGGATATTACGAGCTTTTCTGTATCAACACCATCCCGCGATGGCTTTGAAATATCTGTCAGTGTGCCAACCGAAATTGGAGACAGTCGATGATGTGAAGATGCACATCACTATTTATATCACGAACAGGTAACTTTTGTAGCTGCGTAGAATTGTTTTCTGTGGCGTAGCCAATGATAAATTTAAAGCTATTAGCAAAGTGTGGCTGCTCATAATCATTATTGAACATATCCAGTCAATGGATTATGTTCAATGATTGTGAATTGCGTCTGGTAGCCATGCTGATTGCTGATCATGACGCTTTCAATATATAAGTATATTCGTGAATTCAGGCTTGGTTGTTATATCGAGATCGAAATTTCAAGTCGTCTTCATCGTCATTATTATCTGTTGTCAATTTCCTTCCAGGGATGTATTGAAGGCGTGGGATTTGGTTCAGCGCACATACACACAATATGGCGCCAACCACGTATTTTCACATTTGTTCACGTTGTCTCGGGAGCATTCTTCGCTCGACCAACTGTTGAAATTGCCTTTGACAAATGAGGAAGAGGTATGGCGAATGAAGATTATTCCATTTTATTTGATACTTCAAAATTTCTTCGATATACAGGGAGTTAGTTTACCTTGAATCGTTTTATGATTGTGTTCCGTTCAAATGTAGCTGAAGCCATATTTTGACAGTGTGATGACAGTCAACAATCACAGGGCAAAAATTTCGGACAGGTAGATGTAAATTTGGTAGCGGCAAAAATCTTTAAACACTGAAGTAACGTCGCAAAGCCTAATTCAAAAATTGGGGGTAATGACTTCTTTCACCCCCCCTGTAAGTGACGATGAATCTGCGTACTCACTTAGTACTGCATAAGTACAAAAATATTCATTAATAAAGCTGATTACGGTATCTGAATGTCTGATTATCTGATATAAAGCTGATTGAAATCTGTTGGATATAATGG
>ATSW01002983.1:0-10744 GCA_000444245.1 Botryllus schlosseri | reverse complement strand
AGTCTGTACAGCAGGCTTGGCTAGTTTCGCACTATACAGTTCTTTTGTAGGATTTCAGGAAAGCCAGAAATTAGATTAGAATTAAAATTAACGCATAGAAATATTTTACAAATTCGATTAGAACTACAGCAAAGAAACAATTCATAAATTAGATTAGAATTGGAATACCGGCGTTTCGCTTTGTTTAGTCTAATTGGACAAGGAATTATTTAGTTGTCCAAGTCAGCTAGACTAACAGCTTCGTTTCGCAGTTTTTCACTCTATAACAATACACGCCAGTATTACGATTACTTGAGTCACATTTTTCAAATGACAGGGCTTGACTCGAGTAACGACCTAAATTGTCTTCGGCCTTACTCGGACTTGAACGCAAATTTTCCAGTCAATTCGAAAAAATTGTTTTCTACAAAACCTGCAGTGTAGGCCGTGAATTATACTTCCCGCCGGTATTTCACACCCATTCGATACCTATCCTAGGACCGTCGCCAAATTCCCCGCTAATGCTTGTTGAATGCTAGAATCTTTTACAACCCCAATGCCGTGAATTTTTAGTAACTGACAGTGATTAAGCAATTAAGCATTGGCGATGAGTGGTCGCAGCACGGTGATAAATTGGCTAGGAATCGATTCTGAGAGATCATTCTCGATATATGTATTTCACTTCACTTTGTGTGCGGAGCATTTCCTCAAACTTACTCGGTGTTTATGTGTCGGTATCACCACAAAATCCCCAACAGACCGACAATAACGGTCATCCGTCACCTGAAATTCTAATATCCTTTGATTACTATCACATTATGGTCTTTTACGTTTGCTCGACTACTCGGAAAGCAGCAACTGTAAAATCTGTGTCTATTTCTCTTCAGGTGAGTTATATTTTGGAGCGGCAATAGAACCGAGGCCGGGGAGCAGAAGTGGGAGGATCTACAAGCTCTCCCAAGCTTACCCTACAACGTGCCTATCTGAATGCAACCGTTATATAGAAAGACCAACCGTGCTATCGAGTGAGGCACGATTCGAAAGATATAATCCCTTGCCAGGTATATACCGATACATTTTAGTCTGTATGTGACTATTGCGAAGGTGCACTGTGCTATGCATATATATTTACATCTGAGTGCCGATGTATAGTATCATGTGTAGTTAGAGTTTAGTATCATCATAACAGCATTATCACAACAGAATTGATCGTATTCAGTTGCATAAATTTGGTCGGGTGGTAGAACGGCCTGCATCGTGGAATGTGGGATTCTGTTGAATGGTACAGATTCCCGTATACCCACTGAAACTCACTGTTCTAATTTTGACCTATATAGTTGCAGTTTTCTTCTGCATATACACATATTTTGAGATATATACCTATTCGTGCAGTATAGTTTCAATTCCGTTCCGTCTCAGGCAAATGTGCGTTTGACCTCTCTGTAGTTATGGTTTCAGTTTCAAATATCGAAAAGTTATACTTTTCGGGCATATTTTTCAGGTCGCGTGTTATGTTTTCAAAAGTGTAGATTTTTTACGATTTGGTCTTTCGTTACGAAGCGGAACATTACGAACCACGCTCCTTACAAGGGCATATTTTTATGCTTACTTTCGCGAAGACTAATTTTCGGTGCATAAAGATTAACCGCATAACTCAGTAGGGATATGATTCATACGAATTACTACGGTTTGTAACCTAAATTGGTCCGCGTTGCAATTGTATCAAATTATCATAACATCGTTCACGTTCGGCTGAAATTCATAAAGTGAGACAACCGAAATAAGCCGTATAACTTTTATAGCTGCACGCCGCAAATTTTCAATTTACTACGCTTTCACGACGTTTGGCAACAAGACAATAGAATAGAGAAGGGAAAATTCGTGCCAACTGTACGAAATTCTGGTATCTACCGCGTAGGCTTCGCACGAGTTTGCTGTCGCAAGAATTCGATAGAAAAGTTATATAACTGCAGACCACAGAGTCAGTCCAACACGGCTGCGTATGTAGACCGGGGGTTTCGACATTTGTGTGTTCGTGGCCCACTAAATTCGGATACAAATGGGGTTGGCCCATCAGCAGTAAAAAACACCAGATTTAAACAGCACAATAAATAATCAAACGAAAGTTTACTTAAATGTAATGAGACGGTTGTTGCTGTATTTTGCCCACGAGACTTGATATTCTGTGTGCTGACGATGAGAGCGAGCAGTTTACAAGAGCTGTTGCAACATCAAGTTTCCTACGCTGCGGTTTATGTGCAATAGGGATGAAAATGCCGACCCACACAGCCACGTTGTGGCGAGGGCCAGTAGTTTTATAAGGTTATTTTTTGCTGATTTGTGGAGTCTTAAGTGTGTGTACATAATACCATGATTTATGAAATCACTTTAGGCCATATAAGTTTTCTGGCCCATTGGAAATGGCTTCATGGCCCAGTACTGGGATATGCTGACCCATAGGTTGAAAGACCCTGCAATGACGAACACGGTAAACCTAACTAAACCGATATGATGGAGTTGAATATATCGCCGCTTACTTCCGGTCGAGACGGTTGCAATTAGCAGAAATGCCTGCGGTAGACGCCCAGTAAATTAACAATCACGATTTGACAATGGCCACCCGGCACATACATGACTCAGCGTGCGTATATATGCAAAGCATTTACGTGAAATCGTGGATCCTTTCACGCTGGTGCGCTGCATTCCCGAATGCCAGCCAAATCGCGAAAGGTCGCGCTGCAATGCAGAGTTGCACAAATACAGAAGTTTCAGATTTGCCAAATTGGATTACAATTAGAATTACAGCTGGACAATTTTTATTTCAAATTTATATAGGAATTAGAATTACTGAATTCTCACAAACTTGTAATTTGAATTAAATTCCGAATTATAAAGAACGACGACGAAGTAAAATTCAGTTCATATCAAATCAGAGAGCATTCGCGTAAGCACGACAATGGCACGCATCAAGCTTGGCTGTTTTCGCACTATACAGTTCTGCAGCATTTGCAGAAAAAACAGAAGTTAGATTCGAATTAAAATTAAAGCATATAAACATTTCACAAATCAGATTAGAATTAGGTTACCAGCATTTCGCTACAATTACTCGATTTAGACAACTCGAATTATATAGTTGCTCTGCTACAATGATAACCTCGAGATACCGTTGCAGAAGGAGAAATCGAAATCCGATTGGAAGGATCTGGACAAACCCGGATACAGACTAAGGGCCGTGTTCGGATCCGGCCGAGACACGGCAGATGGAGTACGATCTGCGGCCAAGCCTTTACTATCAACGACGGTCACGTTATTTGCCGCATGATGGGTTTCCTGTTCGCGCGAGAGGTTAGCGTCGGCGAGTTCGGACCCGGCCGCGGTCGTATTCGGTTCGAGAACCTTCGCTGCTCAGGAACAGAAGATCATATCGACGAATGCGATCACGATGGCTGGCAGGAGGTAGAATCTTGCGATCACGGGAGCGATGCCTGCGTTTGGTGCGAAACTTTTACCTTCACATAATTGTCGGTGCCTCGCAAGTGTGTGTTCTTGATGATCGATGCTATTTTGATTATATCATTGTTACGCAGCAATGGAAAACATGATTGTAACGAAAGGTGGTCTGGCGAGCAGGATTTGACAGCAAACACACATGTTTGCAATGTTTGCATCACAGAAATGCGTGATAGGTTGTGTATGTGTAATCACTAGCAGGTAGCAACCACTGACATAATCCTACCTTAGGAATTTCAAACGCATGCATATATGGCAATGCAGTGTGTACTGAGGAGTCACGATGAGCTTTCAGGGGTATAACTATGATAAGACCTTTAATGATGTGAGGTGGTTTGTAGCTTCGGTATCCTAGCGTGGCAAATTGAAACACCACGTTGAGCGGTGAAAATAATGCAACTACTGATTATGATCATCTGCAGTTACTATACTTTACAACTTTAAACTCCTCTCAATACATACGATGTCACCAAGTTATCCCAGACCAATGGGTTTAGATTCTGCAAACCAAGCGCAGTTGACAATGCACATAATCTTGGTCTTATGTTAGCAAATGTATGTACTGTAAAGTTTGTACACATGAGGAAATACCCTATATGGCGCGTAAACGCATTGCATACGTCCCAGTCACTTTCAATAATGCTGTCACAGCATTTATCCCATGACGGCCAAATGGGTTGTGGTTCAGACTACATTACAGGGAATGTATTAAACAATCCAGATCGATGACAATTGTCTGACATAATGCCAAAATTTCCGTTGCGTGCATCCAAACGCCCTTACCTACTTAACATGCAGAACATTGTTTCACGAGATGGCATTTACGTCATGAAGATCTGATTTCGAATATATTACGTCATTTCGCGCGAAATTCATTGCAACCAGCAGACTGCAGAGTACGTTTGCGATACAATGCCAAAAATGGGAAGCCAAAGCTATCTTATGTTGCTGTGTTGCGGTAAGCTATTGAAAAGGACAGAAATCGTATGGCTGCTGATCTCTTGCTGATTGATCGCAACTTGGTGGACTTGATATCACCCCACTTTGCGCTGTCTCCACCATGCAAGTTGTTTGTCACGCAATCTTTACTCACTCAATACGTCACCCATTCCAATGCCTAGTGTCCTGTCATTTCCGCTTCCACCGAGTGGTCGTCATACAAAGATTCCCTAGATATGTATTTATATTTCGCCTATTCTTAACATAGAGAAGCTTTATTCATCCAAGATTCGTAGGGTCAGTACTAATCCATATGACGCGATTTCACCTAGAACTCGATTGGAAATATATAAAGCGTTATGATAGGCGTCTAACTGAACGATGGGATTTTCTCGGGAACTACGTCACGTACCAAAACAATCATATCGGGCACGTGATATAACAATGGTAGCCGCATTATCTAATGGTTCAGCGCAGCTGTATCTTATATTACATTTGCGAACTCGGTATCACTCATAAACTAATCTCCCCATTGACTGTCGCTAAGTATGTGGGTACGAACACAACCAGAAACTACTAGAGGCCAATTGTAGCAGGAGAAAGTCGAAGGTATGTAATTACTGTGTTTGAGCTATAATATGCGCTTTGGCGACAGGTAAATATCGCGACATAATTCAGATTTTGTCACGTCAATTATCGAGATGGTACAAAATAAGTCTGGAATGACAGCGGCCACCGGATTCTGTAATTACTACTGATGCTGAACGTAAACTTCGGAGGGATCCAATATTCTCTTGGCATGACAACATACATTTCGTGATGTGTAATCTGTTGTCAAGGAAAATTGATAACATCCCCACGCTCCCATTCACTGGCTAAGCCAGCGGTCGAGGCGCTCTTTCCCTTGCAAATAATTTATTTTTTATTGTGACATTATATATACTCAATACATCGCGGAATAGATCCGCACATCACGCGATGGAATTTTCCCCTAACAAATGTACTACCTCCCCATCCAAATCTATATGCTGACTCCGCCAATGTGGCTAGCGTAGATGATGCACTTGTCATGTCTCAGGTATGCTGCGAACGAATAACTTACATCCGTTTTGGCATTCCGACTCAGTTAACTAGTGCGCTACAAACATTAGGCATGTGCTAACACGCATTCCGGTCACAGAAGCTCATAATTATCGAAATTTCCCATCTATGGGTATAAATCGACGCTCTCCACTTTATACCAATTCGATCACATGTGTGAGTCACGGTGTTTTCGTTTGTAACCATGACATCATTTAGATATTTATGATGCGGTGCATGACACCTCCAGCTCGCGGTAAGCGATGATTTTACTGCTTATTGTTTGTTTGGTTGATTCCTTTCTATTATTACGAGTAAACTATTAAATTGCTTCATTTACACCTTCCTCACAACGAACAAAACAAAGACAAAGGATTCCCATAATCAAATGTAATAAAAAGAGGCACAGACTTCAATATCGATTTGCTTGAGGATAAATATCAAATATTTGCAACATTCAAGACGGCACAGTGTATAGAAAGATAATAAACGGTATGATTATGCCAAAGGACGCGCCAATGGTCTTCTTAATAATCGCACGCCGATGCTTGTTAAACTGCTACGCCTTCCTTCTCTTGACTTCTGTCTCCGCGTGGGCGCTTTCAAGGGGCCCCTTTGTAAATCGTCAATAGGTTCCTCTGCTTCTTCTAACGTTGAAAGCGTGGATTTCATTAAATGATGTCTCGTTCTTTGCGGTGAGGATTCGGGGGAGATCTCTTTCTGCGTCAGCCGTGCGAGAAATCCGGCCCATTCGTCTCTCTGCTCTTTCGTGATTGCTTGGAATATAATCACGTCGTCTGACATGTTCGGGTAAACACGGAATCTTAAATTGTCCACTTGGTCGCCATCAACTTCCCGAGAATTGGAGACGTGCGGCGTGACCTTGAATTTCTTCAACTTTTGATGCATTACCGGTGTCGCGTATTTTGTGGTTGAGTCGTATATTACTAAGTAAGGCCTGGTTCCTTTTGTGTACACGCAGACCTTCACCATTTTTGACAGTTCTGTAAGCTTCATGGGGCGCTTTTGGCTGATACGTCCACAGTGATGGCACCGGAGGTTAACTTGTCGGCAAGCTGTGTCGATTGTGTTTGTATTCGAGCGTAAAGCGTTTTGCATTTCTTGTCGGTGTCTTCCTGCTTTTTCCAATACGCATCGAAGTGTGGGATGGTCGGATACATTCTCGACTGTTTGTTGCGTACACCTGTCGCATTTACTGTTTGTAGTTAGCTGCTGCAGAATCCTAGCGCTGCTGCCGGCGCAGATCAATAAATTCCCGGATTTTGTTTCATCGCTATGTTCCTCAGCGGACGTTATAATCCCGTCTGTCATTTCGAGGATTAGAACTCGTTACTATACCGCGAAAACTTGATGCTTGCAGTGAGGCAATGTCTACGAAACTGAATCGAGACCGCGAATGTCGGGCTTTTATAGACTCGCCACAGAAGTTATTCATCGATGAGACGTATGACGTCAATCGAAGTGATACAAAAGCATGTTATCAAAAGCCGCGGCGTGGTGGCTTGTGTTATTACTGCGAAACTTTGGTGGGGCAGCGAACTCATGAAATCTGTCGTTACTGAATATTTTCGCGATCAATACAACATATTTGCGATACTGCAAAAATTGCAGCATATACCAAGCGGTGTAAGATAGTGGTTTTCAATCGTGAAATCGTTTCGGCGTTTCCTATAATAGATGCCACGCCTGTGCGTGTCCAGTGAATATCTAAATCTATTTCTGCCTTTTATCGAGGGGGAAACAGGCAAAATATATTCTATATGCGAAGGAGAATTGGTACCGGTATATTCAGAGAAAACGGTAGCAAGCAACACCTTTCACATCATATGAACTATACAGTTTTTAGTTTAATTCTAAACTTGAGTAAGTCGCGTTCTATCCATGGAAGAACGCAGGTGCTAAGTGTGTCGAGGGATACAATAAAAACTTACAATGCATGAGATGATTAGATGTTCATAGTAATTTACGAACGCGTCTAATTAAAGCAGACGCGACCAGACTTTGAAACCAAAAGTTAATCCACGCAACTAAAGCTATTATATTATTCCTGCAATGAGACGCAATTTGTACATTACATTGCTTGTTTAACGATGTGCGTACGTCGCACTGGATCCAGGCAGTGTAGCTGATAGGAAGATGCAATTCGATTCATAAACTATATCCCCCACTGCACAAAATCTAGGAAAGTAAAGAAAGTTCCTTGGCGAGATAGCTGCCCGAAACCATGCCAATCGGGCAGATGAAACATTACAATTGGAGGTTATCGATATGAGTACAAGGACTCATGTCGACTATAAAGATTAGGGGTTCGTTACTGACTGTAGGTTCAATGTAACCGAGTCTACCTAAATCTTATACGGCGCAGTTACGGATCGAAAGGGATGGATATTACTACTATAAACTTTTTCCTGATCACATGCTAGAAATCACAACCCGCGTAATCCTAATTCATACTAATCAGCAGTTGTAAGTTACAGGAACCGAATCCTGAAAGAAAACGGTTTCGATGGAAACGCTTCCACTCCATTTGATATTTTTATATGATTGAAGTAAATTAGGAATGATCAGATTTAAGTATACACCCTGCCAGCTATAAATCATCGTCGCTTGCCGATTAGGCGGCGATTGACAGCAATGCGGTATTGATTTTGGTATACTTTTACTTGTGATTATGACGCGAAGCCACGGCGTGGCCGGCCTGCGTTCGTGCGTGATGACGCAGGTTTACCACAATGTCAGGAGCTTTATTTTCTAGAGCATAACAATTTGATCTTGGAACTATAATGCAATCGTATATTAAGACAGATTAACCTGTCTTACTCGATAAATTTTAATAAGGTGAATGAAGGGTCGCACCGGGTGACATATGAGCCTCATACTGGATGCAAGTTATTTATACACATTACACAGTATTGGGTTTGAACCCCCTTGTCATTTCAGAAGACGTCAATGCATGAATAAAATTAATCGAGTTTATCACGGTTTTACTAACCTCAGTATACATTCATTACATATCTGACAATAACCAGGGCCTTACATACATGGAATCTCGGGTCCATGCACTTCTCCGCACGAGATCATTATCCATTGATGGTTTCCAAGCAAGGCTCTCAGTTAGGCCTATACTTCACCCTCATAGACGTACCAACACCTTACCATTTTTGTGAAGGTCTTCTCTAGGTGGAAGGGGACTGGGAGTGGCTGTACTTGCTGCAAGAAAGACCTCAGATGCGAAAGAATTGTCCATATTAGTGGTTAGCAACCTTTTCTACCCTGAGGACCGGTAAAACATCAAAATGCGGACCGACAAACCTTCATTAATTAAAATTAACTCAAATTGCAATTGCGACATCCGGTGTATATTGATTATTAATTGTAATGATAGTGATAGTGAGAGATGATGTTTTCGAGTATACTGAAATTACACGCGAAGAGTTGATTCATCGACAAGAATTAAAGTTTCGATACAAATTTCCGCCGTGGGATGCTGTAAATCTCGACCGGTCGTATCGCATCATACGAAACTGTAGCAGTCCTACATATAGCTACACAGTACGCATGTTAGTACGAATGAAATGGGAGGTCGCGTGATCAACCCCAAGGAATTGTCATAAAGTGCACTGAAATACAGGTATGACCGGAAATATACCAAACTGACATTGTATTCAGTGTGGTCGCATAAAAGGTATATATTTGAACTTTTTCCATTATTTATGCTATTCTGACGTCATCATGAGTTTGCCCTGCCCAAGTAATAATAACCCGCTGAGGATCACTTGTCAAGATACATAGATAGACCTTACACCGACTGCATTTCTCGGTCAAGTTGGCAGCGCCATTCATATCGATTATTGGGCTTCAAAATAGGATTCTTATCCGATAAGACACAACTAACGGAAAGTATAATACGTATTAATCACAACAGAATGTGACACTTTCGAAGGGCGCACATAGAGCGTTCGTTGATTTCATCGGATCATAAGACCATAGGACCAAAGCTATGCCAATAGAAAATCATCACGGGGCGTGAGTTTCGACGCAAGTCACTATAGAATGGCTGCATAAAAAAATATATATACTGCATCTCCGTCTTCGTACGAACATTTGCTATATGCTCATTCCCAGTATACAACGCAAATGCCATTTACGGTATAAGGATACAGCATTAATTTTTCAATCAGCACAGTGTACTGTCAGCCATTAACTGCGTACTTAACACGACGTCACAACAGTGGAATGGTACATTCACTATGCAGGTTGCAACGCAAATGCGCGTCCGAAATACCGGATACCGATTGAAAACACCAAGAACCTATTACCGGATATACTCTCGTCCTGACATCAATGCAATAGGAACGGGTCGACAAAAATCGCAGAGCAATTTTCTGAATGAAGCAATCGCAAGGTGATAGCGAACTTCCTCTTCATGTGACACGACAAGAATTATTGAGAAAAGGTAAAATGATGAAATGAGGATACTGCGATCAACTGGCAAAAAGTATTCACTAGAAAATCTGCGATCTTCGCATGTATTCCAGTGCTTATGATGTCAGTATTTCGATATAATTATTCATGCGTGGACTGGACACATACCCATCGCGTGAATACGGGATAGCTGTGATGCAGGATCAAAGTCAGTCGGGAATCGGGTTCATGTGATTACCCCGAAATACATTATTCCACCCATAGTCCCTTTCTCAGAATATTCCGCGCTTCGTGCGATGAGATAGGAAGTTATTGTAAATTTTAAATAACGTGTTGGCCTACGTACACTTTATACTGTGGGCCAATGAATACTTCCATGGAAGGCGGCAGAAAATAACACAGAAGGATGGGCTCAGAAACCTTTAAGGACCGAGTTATAAGTTATGCCATATGCATGTATAAGCCATCATTAATATATGTTCAAGGTTTGACCGTGTGTTGTGTCGAAATTTACTATTCACAGAGACGATCCATAAAGGTCTATGACCAGCAGAACTCAAGATAAATCATTATCTGACGGATATTCATCCATGCGTTTGACGCTATAGTCTCCGAGAATAATCTTTCCCTGTTTTCAGATGCGACGTTGTGCGGCTTTAGACATGAATAATATCCTCTGTTTTAGCATTGATATATATGGATAGACTATAATTATTCACAGAAACAAACGACAACTGTATATTATATTTTGTGGCATCTTCAGAGGTCAATCAAATCCGCAAGAACGCTA
>ATSW01002976.1:0-18056 GCA_000444245.1 Botryllus schlosseri | reverse complement strand
TACCTTTTCGAAGTATTAGGCATTATTACGCCATTGCATTTTGCTAGCTGTCTGATATACAGATTGAGTGGTCATTGATTTTGAACCGATGAACGAATATAGAGTTTAATATACACGCTGTATCGCTCACATATACGTAGAACTGCTGAACTATCTAAGTAATTGCATGGACTAAGTTTATAGTTACCAGCCAAAATAGAGAATAGAGAAACGAATTGATTAGATGCAATACATTACCCATTTTTAAATTGATATGGTATAATTCGATTATTCAATTATATTCTAATTCCATTTCAATAAAGCAAGAGGTTTGGTTAAGGTACGAACAGAGAACAGAAATACACATTTTGCTATTAAATTACTTTACTATACTAGTTTACGACAACGTACGCTGTAAGCTTCGATCACTTCGTTTGCGGTCAATTTATTTGTGAGAGAACAATGGAGGCTCAGTAAAACGCACGATCATTGAATGATTGGTCGCTCTCACGGGTTACACCTGCGTTTCGCGAACTATCCGAACATATGTAAGATACAGTGATTTTTATCGACATCGATTTCTTGATGACTTGAAATTGACTTGTCAATTTTACTCCGAGTCACGAGTCAATCTACATTTCTGATACGCCGAGTCAAGTCATACGAAAAAGGTGACTCGAGTCTGACTCGAGTCGTCCCAACACTGTTATTGTGAGATGTATACCTCGCAACCCTAACTATACGTGTCGCTAGAGTATATACTGTATTATGTATTTATGGCCACATCACAGTGGCACTTATGGCCTTTTTAGGCGTTGTTCTCCACGACACGAATTGTATATCGTTCATAGATCTTTTGCTTCTTGTATTCTCGTTCACGTCTTCCAATCTGTCTCACAGTCATTCTTCAGTCGCTCTCACTCCCATGCGCCCCGATCGTAGTCTTTGGTACTGACTCGTAACCCAGATAAGCCTCCGAAACATAGAAGTTGGCCTGAACCGGGATTCGAAACCACTTCCATCGGTGTCGTGACGCTGGTGTTTAACCAACTGCGTCACTCTCATCCCCGCAAAGCAGTAGCTAGCCTAAGTATCAGAACAAAAGCAAACGTAAGGTGGCGCCAATCGACGACTCAAAAATTTACTGCAATTCTCCTCGAGTCTAGTCCAAGATTTCTTGATTTGGCTTGCATGATAACGCTTTTTATTCGCATAGTATCGATAATGCAATTTAATTCATACGATCTATTTTTGAATCTGTATGACGTTTTCAGAGATAAGACTTACATCGAAAATATCCGGGCTATTTTCGCTTTTGCCTCGCATTTTCATACCGTACAGATTCTGAAGTAGACAAATGGAACTATATGCTTGATATTTCGAGGCAATCACTACTTGAACGCTACTTGCACTAATGTATCATCTCTCATCCGTAATCTGCTTGAAAGATCGATCGAGTATGTGATTCTCGAACCAAGAGCCTATCACGGCCACCTTATTATGGGCGACACGAGATTAGCGGTCATAAATGCTGCTTTATATTATTGCTACAAGACGCCAGTGCAAGATATCCGCTTAAGGCGCTTAAAAGGGAATTTCGGCGTTAGGCATGAAGGTAGTACCGCATTCCAGTGCTTCTAATCGGAACATTTGGATGGGGCCACAATATTTGAGCAACACATTGTGGTACCGTCACCAGATTTCAGGCGAATCGAATTTACACGGAAAGCATTGTAATTGGTCGGAAATTGCTACATTTCGTGAGAGCATTTCGGAGAAATAGTCCCCGGATACCATGGCTAGAGCGATGACTTGGTCGTGACGAAACACAGTTAAGTGCCGCAGTATTACAGCGATTCGCCGACGCATATGAGAAACCCCTTTTACAAGAGGCTTCGATATCAGTATTTCATCGAAGCCGTTGGTGGAAATGTGATGATGTAACTGAGACTCGTATCAAAAAGTCCAAGTATTCGAATCAGACATTTGTTGTCAAGTGTGATACGTCATAGTTACGGATATAGCATGGGGATCGATAAAACGTTACATGTACTCATGACCCGAAGAAATCGATCTCCTTATTTGGTCTGGCGATATATAGTGATAAATTGAATATGACAAACATCGGAATTATGAATGGTGAATACCCGGAATGTAAGCATGCGAAGAAATCATAGAAACATAATCGCAGTTATAATAAATTCATTATCATCATAATTAGATTAATACATATTGCACATGTAAACTTGATCGTTAAGTATGAGGTAATTTAACAATGATCGGTAGCAGAAATGATATATTTATAGAGTTTAGAGAAAACCAGTGAAATTTTGGTATCATGCTATATACCTGACTTATATTCACGTTACTTCGTCACGTCATACTACTTGAACCATCCCCCATTTTCGCCATTTTTATTCATGATAAAACTCCGTATGATTTCGTGAACTTCGGTCATAACTACCAATGCCGAAGTCGAGAACGATATGCATAGAACGGTCGATTTTCGCGAAATATAGCTCTACTCCAGATGTATGGGTAACATCTTCCACTGAAATGTCTCATATTCAACTATTTGTTCCGTTCACAGATATGCATATACCGAGATTCAACCCGCAACCGACCAAAAGTAGTTTTGGGTCTGGACTTCACTTCTTTAACTGGATTTGAGGATATTGACTGGACTCAGATCTGGTACGGACCTATACGAAAACACCTCAAGGCATAGGCATGGAAACACTAGTGATATGTATTTGATTTACAGCTCCAGAACGGAAGCGATTTTATATTTATAAGTATTATATCCGCTTATGCGAATACCACCAAAACCGCACGGCGTAACCGAGGCGAAATAATGTCACAGCATCGATTTCTCGGTATTAACAGCCATCTCAGTTTCAGTAGAAGCGCATACCGTTCAGTGTTCCTTTCAGATCCCCTTGCATGACACGCCAATAACAGTCATCTGTTTAAAACAAGGCCAAGACATATAACAAGGAATACAAAATATCGCTACTTTGAGCCGATAAGAACACCGAGCAAGGCTGTTACGATCAAGCCCATGGGCTTATATTCTTTGCAAGGCAAAACGCGAAAGGGAGTTTATTGCTTTATGCAATTTTGCTGTTGCGCTGCGTTTATTTTTTGATGTGTAAAATTTCAATGTTTTGCAAATGAAATTGCCCATACCGAATTCATTCATGCGCAACACTTGTGTCTCGGGATTCGAGAAATGTTGATCCAATCCGAGAACAACCAGCAACCAGCAGGCTACTGACGACGAATACATCTTTGCACGTGGACATAATTGCGTAATTTGCTATTTCTAGTGGGTACGGCTGTTTTATAGGTATGGACTTATATACTTTCAATCAACTCGTGAATTGAATCCTTCACTCAGCCTTTCAAAAATGCTCGGTAGAAACGAATCTTAGCATTTCTTTCTAGTGATGTTTTCAATAGCGGTGGGAGGAGGTAGCTATAGGTAGACGACACCGCACAAATGGTATAGGCCTGTAGTACTAATCTATTTTTCATTCACCGCAACTGATTTTCGCCCTGGCGTAATTCATTCTTAAATTTCGGTTATAGATCATTAAAATTCCTACAACGCGTCAAACACGTGCAAATTGTGCGGTTAGGGATGGTGTGAACATGAGGTTCGCGTTCGCGTTCTGTGTGTGAACCTCGGAAATTTAGAGGTTCACGTTTACAAACGAACCTTGGTAGGTTCTGCACTGTGAACCTTTTTCATATATTACAATTTTCACTTCATTATATAATATCTTTGGTTGAAATACATTGAATTTCAACTGCGGGCCACTCTATGCGTGACGCTGGGAGCACAAAAAATATCAACACCAAACGGGCATGCACCTTGCTAATTTCAAAACTTTTACTTGTTTTGTTACAAAAGTTTGCTCGAAATATCCAGCTTTCTGTTTGTGAATATTTATAGTGACTCTCTGCTGTGAGCTTGACCCGCAATCACAGAACATCACGAGCGAAATACACTACATGCAGGTAGTCAGCGAATGATGCTTATTCAACCAATCCATGAAATTTATATCGTTGTCTGATGTAAAAAGCTAGCAGGCGTACGGCGTCAATTTTGATTTTATATGTTTATTGTATCGTAAAAACCAAATCCATGCGATTGGGGTGTTGGCTACTGGTGTATAACTTGTTAATGGGGTAATATCGGTAGCCACTGTGCTCAATATCAACGTAGAAATACTCAGACGCCGAACTCATTTTCCGGTCTGGCCGTAAGCGTATATTCCCCTGCAAATCCTCGTCGAAATTGTTGGCAGAGCGACGGAAGATATTGATTTTATAGGATTATTATATCATTTGATTACCCCAGTTGGTACATTTGGCTACAATTAAAACGTCAGTATGTACTTCAGCATTGTGGCATTATGTGGCCCGAGTCGTCGCTAGGTATCGTGTACATCAGGGGTGTCAAACTCAAATTGCGTCGCGGGCCGGATTCGAGCCTTCAAATCGCTCGCGGGCCGGACCAGTCAACTGATTCCAAAATGATACCTCGTGCTCTTGCTTTTCACCTGAATAACCTGAAAGCATATATAGATAATGCAAGGATCATAGGGTTTTTAAAGTAGCCAGTCGCAACACCTTTATTCGCGAACAATCGAATAGGCAACAATGCGATGATTTTCTGGTTCAATACAGTGAAGAACCGCTAAAACAGTGGCCTTAACGACGATGTAAGTTGACATATTCTATGCTCCCTGTGATTATTTAGTCGTAATTTGGCGTTAGTCCTGAATATGCGTTGTGCAGAATACAAGATATTTAATTCGAAACGCGGACGTTGAGATTTGGTTTATTTTATTAAATCGCGAGTCCGGTTACTCTGGGGATTTGTTGGGTCGATAGTGACGCAACAGTGCGACCATAGACAATTCAAATATATATTTGTGGAACTAACATATTTTCCATGTAAACTGCATACAACGGTCCACATTTGCGTTTTCGCTTCTGTGAATTACTTTCTGGTCTATATTTGTATAAAATTCTGAACTTAGTATGTACTTTTTGCCTTTTAAAATTGGATGTCAATTTCATCGATTTGTTGCTAGTAATAACTAGAGTGAAACCTCAACGCCGTAGTCGAGTAGTTATGATTGGGTCTATGAACTTGGAAGTATTTCCTGTAAAAAATCTCAACATTTTTTACAAATGTGCCGGAAAATATAAGAATTTGTCAACTCATAATTGCTTCGCGGGCCGGATGAAATCGTCTGGCGGGCCGTATGTTTGACACCCCTGGTGTACATGAATATAGGCCAACACTTCACTGAAATTTAGGTTTGGAATTAGCAATATGACGTCACGCGACGTCATGAGGTTCACGTTCACGTTCACACAGAACCTTTCAAATAGGTTCGCGTTCACACGAACCTGAACCTTTCAGAGGTTCACACCATCCCTAGCGGTCAGGGCCGTAACCGCGCCGTAACCTGTAGGTGTGGTATTCGTGAACTCACCTATGGGATTCGTCAACCCAACTTGCCTTTTTAATATGCAAAGGCGAACATAGTTCAACTCAGCTCTGTACGTTACATACATTTTTACCCGTCTAAAATGAGTGTAAAAGTGTGCACGATAAGCGTGAGAATGATCTGACCATTTGATTATTATAATTTTTAATGGACTAACCTGGGGTCAATACTATATCTATTGGTTACCTTGTTGAGAAGGAAATACCAGCTAGTATGGTAAAATATCTGTGTGTATCAAATAGTGCATAAAGGTCACCTATCAGCAGATAAACTCAATTCACACTGCGGAATGCGGATGCTCGGAGTTTGTTGGAATTGCTCTACGACTGTTAAAATGTTACATGCATAGCAGCGGGTTATGTTTACGGTGTTATTGTCTCGTGTATCGATCGTGCCTGTACAGCCCGGAAAACATTGCAGTAATGGAGTTGACCGCGTGGCCACCTACGAAACCACTGCTGCCTCGTTGATTTAATCGCACGTTATCCTGTAACTAGGCCGTAAGCATGGGTTTAAGACGAAAGTTATTCTGTTCACGAGACCACGTAGCCGCCCACTCATAGTTCTAGAAAGTCATTAGGCTACGAAATTTTTCGGCTATTGCGAACTGCCTGTACTTCAATACTCTATAGTCTTGCTTTTATAGGATTCGGGTTGCATTTAAAACAAATGGTTGTTTAAAACACTTTGTTTGAAATATGTTTTAAACAGTGTTTTAAACAAAGGTCCTCTAAAAAACAACATTGTGTTTTTTTAAGTTGTAAAATCATGCCGTAATTCTGTAAATACTTTCCAAAAAACATGTTTTATGAACCTTTGGACAATTATCACCCTATAGAGCCGATGTATACGATATGGATGGTTGGAACCCTCAAAATGGTCGGATCAACAGCTATAGTAGAAGATTTTTCGTCAAAGGAGCTATATTTACCCCGTATACATGTATATTCAATTGTCAATGTCAATCCCCTATGACATCACAATTGAATATTCGTGACGCGATGGCTTTAAAAACAACTAAAAAGTGTTTTAAACAATAGCCTTGTTTTAAACATGGTTGTTTCAAATTGATTTTTGTTTTAAATGCAACGCTATATAGGATACTTTATACATTTTCTACTCGTGTATCGCGATTGCAAAAATTCCGCAGATAAAACACAATTATCGTCCATGTTTTGATTCGATTATAGCGCCAGAGAAAACGAGAAATCACGCAGAGTAAATTACTGTATACACAATTCATGGACGTTGGTAATCGATTTTATCTGTCCGCTATTGATGTAAGTAACGCAAAGACGAAAGCGCTTGACGCATATGGTCTGTGCGTCTCATTTCACAGCGTTTTTTGGAAATGCGTATAACATAAACAGCGGAGAGTCGGGCGACGAAAGCGAATGCGGTCACAAGTCTCGTAGATATGCTATTCGAATAAGGTAATAACGGCTGGTATCGATGCGACTTATCGCCAAAACATCGTATTTATATTCATAGCCCCAGTAAACGCACCAGCTTGCGTACCTACCAGTAGCTACAATAGGCCTATACGTGTGCGTAATTCAAACTTCGGCTTAGCTTATCAATTCGAGATCGGCGATAAACACAGTCCTACGATTTCCCAACAATCAGCAGAATCTATGCAATCGATTTAGTAGCTTATCGGGACGGAACCGTGCCGACTTGTTCCGTCAAAGTTGAAGACAGTTTCTAAAAAATTAACTTTCTTTCTTTAACAAATGGTGATATTACCGTCTTGCTCAACAGTTTCAAACTCAAGGCCCGCCAAGTCATTTTGTGACCCGCGAGAGGTTTCACGGACTTGGTTTGTTACGACGTGGCTTACGACAATGCTTATTCGAGCTTTATTCGTAGGTAAATTCATTCGGTTGTTTCTCTCCGATGATTCGATTACTTATGGCAAAATAAGATCGCCTACATGCAATCATGTAGAGACGAGTGGGAGGAGCATTTGTTTATGAGAGAATCGATAGTCGCCTTCTTATTTGTGATACAAATTGTAAACCCATATTGAAATGAACCCGAATATTTTCGGCTGACACTCGTCAGGGTTTAGGATACGCAACTGATTTTCACTGTACCGCTTACGGAAATATTTGAAGAGCTTCTTGGAGGTACAGAACTTCAATATACATTTGAACAGTATATTCATATTGAAATGAACCCGCTCTGAGTATACTCTTGCAATCCTGGTCACACACGCAAATCCGAGGAGCTTTCTTTAATAGCACAGAACAGCCAAATAGTAGTAATTATAGTGGTCAGAAACTTGTAGATTTACCAGGATCGAGTTCATTTCAATATGAATATGCTGTTCAATTGTATATTGAAGTTCTGTACCTCCAAGAAGCTCTTCAAATTGTAAACCGTGATCTTTGAGATTATTAGCAAACCCAATTCTACTGCTTGATCGTATTACGCTAAAAGACGTCCCCCCGTAACAGTTAAATGTGTTGAATGCAATCTCGTCTATGGTATAGGGTTAACATACGTCCTCTTTTTTGAAAGCGTCATCGGAGGATGCCCAAATGTCCGGCGGCTATATCCGGAGCTGAGCCTGAAAAGTTACCTTTTTTTTAGTCAACCAACGGACAATGTGAAAGAAAATCTGTATTTCGGGAATTGAGCTGGAAAGTTGACCTTTTTTTAGTCAACCGACCACGGAGAGGGAAAAATTTACCATTTCTTCAGGATTTTCCTCACTGGTATTGCAAGATTTTACAAAAGTGTCCTCTTTTCAGATTTCAAAAATATGGCAACCCTAGTTTATGGTATGAACCCGATCGCTCGTTATCCGATTGATCATAATAATGTTGCTGTTAATATTCGCATGCTATGATAATGAATACCCCCAAACAGAATGGCACAATTTCAGTGGTTTTCGCCGGCATAGTATTTATTGACATTATTGACTGCACTAGGTCGTTAACTCTCACAGAGTTACGCTATAATGGATACTTATCGACATTTGGAGTCAAATTGCTTTTGGACTTCGATTGCAAATGGCTGAATTCAACCTTCAGTTTATATAATTTAATTTTGTATGTTTGGTGCATATTAATAGCTATCAAGCTCTATATGTGGAAGTCTTGGTACACAAATTATGTGACATAAGCAATGCGAATTGCATTAGGGAGACATCGTGGGGTATACGTGTAAGCTCATTATGTTTCTATTCCTATTCTGATTTGACCTGAACTCATTCAGATTCGGGGAATTACAAGAGACTTTAGTTTAATATCCAGCATGTAAGAGTTCCTTTAGCTGATTGAAGTCTGTTGCAGACTGGTACATTTATATAAGCCTGCTTCGCCGGTCTTGATGCTAACGCGTCACTAACACGAAAATAATATAAACGAAATAAAAACAATCCGCCGGAAACTGTTCATTTCTTAAACTAGGCAACAAAACACGTGGAGGGAAAACCTCGGCACGTAACTGCATTTTATTCACTCGTCACTAGCGTTGGGACCCCGGGAAATCCCGATCCCGGGATCCCGGGTTTTGAAGCAATCCCGATCCCGGGATTATTCCTAATGAAATCCCGGGATTTCTAAACAGCATGTACCAAGGCTTACGTAGGACCATATCTCTTATTTGGGTAATAAAGCAGTGTCACAAACTCGGGTGATTGTCTAAAACAGTGGTCTCAAACACACGCGGCCTGCGAGAACTTTGTTTGCAGCCCCCGTCGGCATTTTGACTTTTCGAGTATTCGACAATATTCAACTGGGAAATTGCTTATTTAGGATTTGAGAACTTAACATTCACTCTAAAACCACTCCAAAATCTGAATCGCTATCACATGTGAAATGTCCGCTAGCTGTGAAATTATAACGCGACAGCTTTTACCATGACATGATGCATTTGTTGCTAGCATGGTGTCTAACTGTCTATAACTCATTATTTCGCCAAATTATGCCAAGCCGACAATATTTAAAAAAAAATCGTGGCAAACGTGAATATTACAAGAGTGAATCACATTTTCACAATGTGTAGGCTATGGAATGCCAGTCTGCAAGGTCCATCAAATAATGCATTTTCACAAATACATAGTATACCCAACCCATATTTGATGCTGCGGCCCGCCGCGTCATCAGAAACTACGAAATAGGCCCGCGAGCAAATTTTAGTGTGAGACCTCTGGTCTAAACGATGATACTCGTGATGCTCTAATGTTTTTGCGTCAATATCATAAGGAATAAATGTTTTTTGTAACTTGTATGTGTATTTTACTACTTTTCTAATCCCGGGAAATCCCGGGATTGAGAAGCGAAAATCCCGGGAAATCCCGATCCCGGGATTTCAAATTTGATCCCGAAGTCCCAACCCTACTCGTCACACAGCAACGTTTTCTAGTTACAGTGGGCGTGATTATAACTGGGAAGCACCCATAACTGATGATATACATCATTTAAGTAACTAATTTCGACTTTGCATCGAAAAGTTCTTCTTAACTGAACATGGGTAGGGTATCTATTTATTGAAATTGGAACATTGGCAAACGGATATATGTGTTTTCTCATAACCTTTTTAACAGCATGATAAATAGTTCGGAGGTCGAGTGTAAAGTTGACGGTGGATATGGTTAATGTAATTGATTTCGAAAATCACCGTGACCTACCTGCGTTATCATTTTCTTCTCCCTTAACGATGTTTTCGATTCTCGCCGAACCAATTACATAAAACTTGTGTAACTGCAGTTGGGTTTACTCACAATTATATACCTTGCATATACTTGTTCGCATGCTGCGATAAGAGACTTGTAAACGTCTTTTATTGCGGGTACGGCCATATCTGCATCACGGCGATACTTATCATGACATCTCGGTTTTGTAATGGTGGAATAATTTTGTTTTCTTGGATTAACCATATGTGTGCAACGGAGCACTTTGTCAAACCACGTAATTACACCTGCTACGTCCCAAAATATTGAACGAATTACTAATGGTAACGCTAACGGTACAGGGATATCTAGATCTAGATATCCCTAAACGGTACCGAGACATTAAGCGGCCAATGAAGACCAGACATTTTGAATTCCGACGCTGATTTAAGGGCTCGTGGATAGAAATGGTGTGATACATATTGCTTTATACTATACATATATCCCCAAAGTGCTTTATAAAAGATAAGGTCACCATTCGCAAAATCTCTCCGGTCCATCGTAAATCAGCTTATTATCTACTGGCACAGTGTTGCAGAAAAATGTGTTACACGTCATCTCGTAAAACCATGTATGAACGAATCTGCGCTAAATCGGAGTGAAATTAACCTCAAAATACATCATATTGCGGGCTGTACGTACAACTATGTACATTGCTGATGGCTATGAACATGATTCTACAATAAGTAACACATATCAATATCCCAGTCTTGATACTGATGGCATTAATAACAGATTTAGTCCATCCTAATCAGAACGATGTATGCATTAGTTGAACATGCCTCGGGGGCAGACTGCGATTAGCACGTAGCGGTGGAACTAAAACTACCTGCTCCTATCTGTTCTTTATCTCTTAACCGCAGAGCAGTGGTGGGTTTATAGTTATCAGGACTTTCCGGTAGCATACCTTGCTTGAACTCAAATTTAGTTTATCTTACACGACCGAAAATTGCGACCTCACGATATTTCAAGTGTAAATATATAATTAATGTCAAACATTCGGGCTTGTATGTCTATATTCTCAATGTCTGGATTCGAAACGCTACCACAGGCAAGAGCTTGCACTGGCTGGAAATTCGTAACTGCAACGAAAAAGCTCTCTATAGCCCAGTGAGTAAAGAGTCACTCACTGTTATTCCAAAACGGTATGCAACCCTTTTATTGAGTATCCAGTGAAGTTTTAAGGTTCGGTACATTGAAGGCACCATATAATATGCACTTGCTCGAATATAATAGAAATTCCAAGGTAAAAAAATAACGCAATATCAAAATGATAAAAAATGTAGATCTTTAGTATAAAATAAGTAAATCTTCAATAAATAATAAAGAATAAAGAAAATGCGCTCGACAGTAATAACATAAATATTGTGTGGCGTACATAAACAAATTATAACAATATTTTCGTTATCAATTGATTAATAGCTATTACTAAAAGAATTGAAAACGTTGAAGCTACGTGCTGTCCTGTAACGCCGTTTTCACCTGACTTCAAGTCGCCTTTACTTGGAATATCGATATTCAGAGGCTCATTTTCCCAGCATCGGAAAAAGCTGAAAGCATAATATAAAATATAATGTATATATTTTTGGATTACAATAGTAACAAATTAGGCTTGAACGATTTCAGAAGAGTAATATATTTTGTGCGAGTTGTATCCGAGAAAATAATAGAGCAAGTTACTTACTTGTAGGTTATATCTCTTGTCACTTCTGGTTCTGATATTGTGGCCGGCCAAAACGTGTTGCCCTTCAGAAAGTATGGTACGCCTGCAAAACAGTATATAAATCAATATACATTGCACGCAATAGAATATTAACAGCTTAACTTGAAGTAGCATAAAGTTAGCGAATTACCCATGAGATATACGGCAGTGTGATCTTACATGGAATATCATATCAATATATTCAATGATTGAGGTGGCACGATTGCTTGCTATAGCACTTCAACCCCGTTGTCGCAAATCTGCGCACTGCCTATATAGAATTGAAAAGTTGTACTGACCTCTGTACTCGAAGACAGAGTCAACATAACATGCTGCGACACCTTTCCATTCAACTATGTTGACTCCTGACTTGTCGTGAATTGGCGAGAATAAAAGGTTTCCGCGACCTTTATCTCGATACTCCTTGAAAATTCACGAATTGCATAAGAAACCGCTCTTAGTCAACAGATTTTGTATATCTACCTTATACTGCCACATATCACATCCAGAGAAAAGGGTGAATGTAACTGTGTCCTCCTCTTCATTGACTTCTGCGTGCGCAGCATCAACTTTGGCGGCGTCGAATCCGGAGAATATTTCCGATACGATGTACGTCGTGTCAAAATTCATAACACCTCCGATTTCTCTTTTATAAATATGCATCTGATCTCCTGTTAATTGGACGATAATTTGGCATTTTGTAACAAAAGGCTTTTCATGTCGGTACCGTACCTTCGAACGTAAAATATCGATCTCCGACCATGACGGAAGCGTCGGCTTTGGACGTTTTGTAGAGGAAATTCGGCGTTTTGATCTTGAATAGTCCGGGGATTATCGTTCGCGGGTTCGTGTCAAATCTGTAGACGCCTGAAATCTCTTCAGTACTGTTCAGCAGACTGTGTGTCTGGTATTTTCCCTTCAACAGCGCCACTTCCAGTTTGAAGTAATAGTCCTCCTGTTAAAACAAAGCTTTTTTTAAATAATGCGAATGCATGCGCACCTTTGAGAACAGAATACTAGTGTGGCAGGATATAAAAATCTCTCAATTAAATGGCGTCGATTGCAACTTTACCGCTATACTGCGTAATTGATGGGTAGATAATCCTCTATAACTTATATGACTCGAGCCGTAAATCAGAGATTATTCCCTTGTAAAAACATGAATAAATATGACAGATTGACAATTTTGCAGCAAAAATTAATTTGTAACAAATCACACACAGCACGTACAGTCGTACACTCCTATGCATGTTTACACGTTCGGGATCAAAACGACCTTACTCATTCGAGACAGTACTTTATTGTGTCGCGTTATCTCGGTTAATCGCAATTATTTAGTCCGATGTGATTGTCACCGTGTTTAAGTAAGATGCATTCATTACCTTGAATACCAATGCAGAAAATCCGTCTTCTTGATCGTATGTTGTCATGATAGAATCGAAAGAATTTATATCGCAAATCGAGGCAACGCCGAGGTCATCGGCGCTCATAACTTTCTCGGCCCTTTTGCTTGCTGTGATGCATAAATTATGTGTTACTCAGCGCACGATATGGCACAAGGGTGGTGTCATCAACCTGGACAAAAGCCGCATGTCCTTTTACATCTTCTGTGCATAGTCTCCGCGAAAATATCGACTTGACAAAGTTTTCTCGCTTTCCACGCCGGGCAGTGAGTTTTCGCGTGGAACGGATCGTCTTTGCACGGCTTTTCGGCTGTATACAACCACGGTATTTCATAACAAATGTTTAAACCCGGATCCGGTAAAGGCATCCTTACGTTCTAATGTTTCTAGTACGGCTGTCTCGGTTTCTTCAGTTGGTTCTACGGCGGTTCGGGTGATATTGACTTTGTATTTTCTCATCGCTTCTCTGCAAGCACTGAATCGTTCGTCGAGCGGATGGGAATCTGTCATCAAGCGACAAGTCATTATTATTAGAGACGGAAGAAAATATTTATTATTACGTTGACGCAAATGTTTATACGTAAAACTGCCGTTTATATGATTATATATTTTATAACTTACTTATTCTTTTGCCGTACATGTCCTCGACTCCAGCTATCTCATCATTTGGCATATCAAAAGTTCCAAATGTACCACGGTATCGGTAAAACGGTGCCATGAGAGCTCTGGAAGCAATGAGACTGTGCTTTATACCTTATCAAATTTATAGATGCCCTTAGTACATACCCTCTATCTTTGGAATGCAGTAAGCCGATGGTATGCCCAAACTCGTGCAAGGCAGCGGTATAAATGTCTTTCTTTCTTCGATCTTCCTTCTTAGGCGTCGCGAGATACCACAACTCGTCCAGGTCAAGATGTACCCGCCCGTCTTCGGGATAGAACGCGTGTCCCAGTGTCCCTCCTCTGCCGTCGAAAGAATACCCGTCCCCATGGTTTCCTATACGTGATATAATTGGGATTATAAATCCGCAATTGTTACCACGGCCTTCGTGATGTATACTCACGTTTCTCGTAGGAAATCACAACGTCGGCATTTCGCTTAGCGTTATTTGAGATGTGCCGAAAACGTACGTTAGAGATGAGCTCCCAAGAGCACATCGCCAAGGCGACTGCTTTTCGGAGACTGTAGAATTTCACGTCCTTTGGGGTGTCTCTTTTGGAAAATCTGTGGAATAAAGCGCCATCGTAGTACAATGGAAAACATCTTCTAATGTGAATCTGTCATGCGTACTTGTAAGTCATCACATACAGCCCGGTTTTTTGATTTTTTTTCGACCACCATCTACTCTGGACCTCGTAACGCCCAGGCGCGTTGGGGTCGGACTGAGGATCTTGCACTCCGCATCTAGATTCTTCCATTTTTTCCAACGTTTCTTTGTCAACCATGCCTTAATTCGTTCACTTGTTTAGTTACCAATCCTGGCACAGGCGTGAATATTATACATACCAGTAGGCTCGAGGTTGGCCATATCCTGAAAGTTTACGAGCATTTCTTTAAAAAGGGGATTGTCGTTGTTAAGCTCGATGTCATCGACGCCGTTCGTCCCTACACCAGCCGCGGCATTGGCGACGTTGGAGAATCCAGTAGAATATGCGGTGAAATATTTCAATGCTCTCTGAGAAAACACATAATCTCAACTGCCTGTCACAGAAATCCAATGTTTATAATATAGTACCTCCGCATCGGGATTTTCCGTTGATACGGTCGGTGTAGAATAGCACGCCAGAGCAGCTTCGATGATCAGCAATGTTCTCAAGATATATTCCATGCTTTGCCTAAATTCTAATTAATGTCGAATAAAAAAACGTCTGAATGTCGATGGAGTCGCCGGTCTTTATATATATGCAAGCTCTCCAGACGTTTCTCATATTGATTTGTTGTCGTCATTTTTTTTTGTGTTTCGGCGCGTCTCTGCTCCGCGGTAAACAACTTGAAAAGGAGAGAGTTACCGAGAAGCGGATTGTCCTTCATTAGCAAGAGATCGTATAATTCTACGATACGAGAGATTATATTCAAGAACTTCAAGTGTGGAAGGTAATTCTGCTGAGACACCAGCGACATCTATGTGGATGAAATAATCAGTAAGATGCGAAGTTCAAGACACATTGCGGTATAATAGATCGATAGGAGGATATCGATTTTACACTAGCTGGCGTTCTGAATGTCTCAGTTCAACTCATTTCAAAGAATATTCAAAATGATTACTATCGAAAAGAGTGTTTGCCATTCCCCCACCTGTTTCGGCGTATATGCGTAGTTACTGATACCTAAAACACGCATAACCGGACATTTGCACGCATGAAAAGAGTTGTTATTTTATCAGGGAATGGTGAGCTAGATTGTCACACTGCGTCACTTCATCAACCCTTGCGTATAATCGAAGTGACATTGACCAGAGGTCAGGACAAAAACATCGTTTTCCGTGTCCCGAATCATCGCGAACTCTGCTAAATAAATGCCAAATCTGCGGTCTTTCCGGCGTGCTGGAGATTCAATATAGAATGTTTGTCACAGTCGTGCTCAAATAGAATACTTTTAAGCCGGCGCTCGGTGGTATCACTGGTATGCGTGATGTAATTTTATAGCCTTCCAACAAAGAACTATAAAATAGTTGGTGATGCCGATGATTCAGAACCGCGTCTGCCGCGGTCAACACTAATACACCTCTAAGTGTCTTTATGTTAATTTGTTTTCCACTAATTCCATTTCCTAGCGCAAGTCTGATGTAACACCGTTTTTGCAGCTGCCATAAGGCGACAGCACATTTGATGGAAACATTAGAAGTAGGGGGTCAATACCCTTACCTAACCTGCGCTTAACTTATAACTGTAGCACAGCTGAATATGCTTATCAATCTTGGATCTTAAATTGGATGATATGCACAATGTGTAGTTGTTTCAGTGTGATTGTATTCCTGAAAGTTCTTTGTTTAGTTAGACATATGCAAGTGCACCGTTTGCAAGGTACTGTATTGCAACATCGCTATTTGTAGTAATTGACAACCACCTATGTTTTTATTGAGACCTTTGTGTGCGATATTTCGTGTCCACGTGGGGTTTTGTGAACATGCTATATTAACGGAATTTAATAACATATTTATTATGTGATTGTACACACTGCTCAAGACATATTTCTTATACGGACGCCGATGAAGTAACCGCTCTCAATACATGACTGTCTGCAAATAAAATCAATCGCAAATACGCCGAGACGGAATGACGTACTACGTGCAGCGCAAAACTAATGTATTGATGACAGATCCCGGGGCTTCAGATTCACGACCGTTACGGGTCAGGAAAGAAAAGTATTACAATGCGAATATAAAAGTACCAACGCGGTGACGAAACGAATGTCAAATCACGCAAAAAACGAGTAACAGCTACCGTGCGTGACTGTGTCGCTATAGGAGAAATAACGAAAAGTCACAGCTCATTTCAACGCACTATTTCGGTGTCCGAGTACCGCATTTAGACTGATTTGTCCGCAGATTATCCCCGAGAAAATTCTTTCCACGGTCGATTCACGATTAGGGTGTCCGTATGAACTGCTGGGGATAGTTACACCCAAAACAACAATCTCAGTCCCGTGTGATTTTGTCTTTTCAGATAGTGAGGGTTCAAGGGGTAGTGAGTCAAAAAGTTACAACTGACCTAACATTATTAGTCTTGATTAATACCCTGCAGACTATTTACTTTTCGGCATGATTTATGTATATGGATCTAAAAATACAACGGTTCTCAAAAGTAGGCAAGATATAAATAGGCTACATTTAGTCGTATATAGTGACGATTGTGTTCACGAATCATGTCAAATGACATTGATCAAATTACTGCTCATATACGGGTATTTATCCCTGTCGGCATATATTTCGAAACAAAAAAGTCCCCGATCCACCGCGTTATGGGTTCTACATTTAGTTGACAACTCTGGATTCTACATTATGTTCAATAGGTCCATGCAATTATATTTTATGAGTTCAATTTGAGGTCGAGGGTCTCAGTGATGTCAATAAAAAGTAAGAACGCCCGCACTAAGTTGCAAGGTGGAGTCATTCAGTTTTGAATCATACATCAAGATGAATTACGGCTTATCTAATAATTACTAAGATTTATGAGTTGAGCTCTGAATATACCTCAATCCAGACATGATAAATGAGTTGGGTTATATTTTTGATTAGACAGAGCACCCGAATATTTTATCTTATAATTTTGCTATAGCTACGCGGATTTGTGATATATACTATTACATGAACACTTGAACATTGCACAGTGAGCTGGTATAGCAGCAAAACGCGCACTTATACAAATCTATATATTCATTGGTTGTTCTACATCGCAAATCGTCACGGTTGATTACCACAGTAATACTTCCTTTGTGTCAGGAATTCGGACTTTACTGATTCGGCCAGCTCTGAGTTCACCAGAAGAGATAAATGTACATTGTACATGTGCATTGTGCAATTCAAACAGATTTTCGATCGGAATTGAACAGTGCTATGTGATGATAATATGTGAAACCTTCCACTTTATGATTGCGCTAGCGAATACTAGAGTTTTGGGGTAGGCCTACTTGTAGTTGGATGCAAATTTACAGCGTTGCCTCCGCTTATACGTTCACTTGAGTCACATCAGCGAATACAGTCCCGTCGTCGAGACCTGCACTGTGCACAGTGCATGCACACATGACTTGAACTATAGTAGTG
>ATSW01002972.1:0-15049 GCA_000444245.1 Botryllus schlosseri | reverse complement strand
TGCCTTGGCAGTCTCAGTTTCGTGCGCAAAAGGCTGGCACACGTGGATGCAATCCACTACGCTTCGGCGATATGCCTCCGTAAGAATTGGTGTATCTGACTAGTTTCCCCCTTAACAATGGTCGTGAAAGCAAAATTTGGTACCAGAAAGTGCAGATGGGCTGATTTACACCATTAATTAAGATGGAAATCTCCTAAATACAACTTTTTACAACCATGCAGCGTATATTCCGGGTTATTTTGAAACTAATATATGAAAAAGACTCCATAAATATGAAACACAAGTGTGTGAAACTTATCAACACCAGTCACGCTTCAAATGTCAAATATCGATGTAATCACCATATCCGGCAGCACAAGATCTCGACCCGGCAAAACAAGGTTGCACAACCGGCGACTCGCTTTTAAACAGACCGCGCTCTTCAAACAATCGGGAAACCCGACCCTTGCGTATCTATTACCAATAAACATCTACGATTCAATCCAATATCTCTCCCAAGACAGCAGGAAACGCGAGCCGTATCCAGGATGGGACTCGCGTTGCTGCGCAGCGGCGAAAATCGTTTTATAAAGATTTAGATTTAATTAAGATTCACAGTACACCTTTGCGGAACAGGTGATAATGATTAACGGCCGGGGGTCTATCCCTTGGCGATACAAGAATTCGCGATTATCCGACCGATATTACTCACCTTTCCCGTCCCATGGGCCTTACGTGACACGACAATATCATAAAAAAACACCATACGTTACAGAATGCGGCTGTTGTCATAGTTGGCCAGGGGGCATAGGTGGTTAAGGTAGGTCAAATATACTTGAGCCCTTCAAAAAGGTAGAGGTATGTCCCACCGACTATCCCGGGCTGGAGGTTGCTACCTACTCACTTTACTTTTACGGTGTGACTTACCTCACTGCTGAACGCGTCATTTCGATGCGATCATTCGGTCGTATTGTGACGCCGTCTTTCTTCCAGTATATATTGAGTGGCAGGTCGCCTTCCGTGATCACGCAAAATTCGGCGAAAGGCTGCCCGACTCTGACAGCTTCGAACGCGAAAGACTTGATTTTCGGAGGGACTGGAATACAAGGAACAACAATTTATAAAGGATCATCGTCGTTTCATATGTCGGATTTGGAGGAGTTGTCCCGTGAAAATCAGGGCAGGGCAAAATCGAGTAGCTGGCCGATCCGATTACGAAACTACCATTAGCTTCGAGTCGGTTATCCGAATATTAATACGGATAATTTTTATAAAGATCGAATATAAATATTTTACGCGACCAAAAATAAAATGATGTTACTTACACGCCGCATTAAAGATAATTTGTTATTCATTGAACATACCTATTTCATCGCGCTCGCCGCGATTTACCTCCTGATTGCTATTGTAATGAATATAGTCCGAATTTCATATTTGAGAATTCTCTTATCAACAGTCATAACCTTCCATGCCACCAAACTATCCGTTGGGATATGCTAGCATTCTGGTTGCATTTTGTGATATGACGTTATGCGGGTGCGAAATTTTTCACTTTCATAAAGGGGGGCGTGTCTAAAAAAGTTCGAGAACCACTGTTTTAACCCCTGTTCCTGGTTTTAGACTGTAAGCCTAGGCCATAAAATTTCAAATCCTGAACTCCAATCACGTCGATATCCAAATGTCACCGACTCGCACTCGCATGGAATTTCGAAATTCGAAGTTCCATGGCCTAATCCTGCTCTAATTTCGCAACAATCGCAGATACAAAGCCGTTCCAAATCACGTCAAAATATTCAAATCCGATTTGTTTTCAAATCTTACATGAAATCCAACCTCATCTCCCATGTGCGAGGAGTTAATCCTAATTTTGGCAGATCCCACCAACAATTACACCTCGCATTGGATTCGGTCCAAAGAAAGTCGATAGAATATTTGAACAAAACATCGATAAAGACACAAGGAAAACGGTTCTAAGTACGCAGCCACATTCGCGAAAGGCACTCGCGAGACACTATAAGCCTTCAATTTTGCAGTTACAAAAATACGCCGTTGATGGATCGGACAGCGAGGCAGATGCACTGCGGCGCGACGATCACTAGATATATCCGTCGCCGCCTGCCATAACACCAAATATCATACCGTCGGTCGGCGCTTGATCAATTTTAATTACGCATCTGGGAAATAGGAATCGCCGTTACGTGGCGTACGCCGCCGGTGAAAGTCGATATTTAATGTTACCGGGCGATTATCGCGGGTCGTATGCCGGCGATCGCAACTTCACGCAAATCATACCGGGGTCGATATTTTTGTTGTATCAAGGATTTGCGCGTCTATACACCAGACGAGCAGGCCCTGCTGTCAGCTGGCGAGTTATCAAATACTGATTAAACGACACAAAAGGTATTCTATCATATTTCGTTTTTTCGAGAGGATGATATCATAGACGCGAATAAAACTAGTTGACCGAAAATGTCTGGGGATAGGAAACTGCTGATTTTCCCAACACGCGGAAGTTGTGCGTGTACACTGTACAGTCACAGACAGATGTTTTATATTACATCTTGTTGACGAAGCAATTGTTTGTTTGTGTGCAAACGCGGCTTTGAATAAATAATTAATCCCGCGAAACGGACAGAGCAGGCAAATTAAGTCGGGATTCGGTCATGCGTGCAGTCAAATCAAATACCGATAGGTGTTAATATTTTGTGTTGCGCTTAAAGTCAGCTAAATTATCCAAGAGTTTGTGGCGGTGCTACGTTTTACACTGCACTCTACGAAAATCGTTAGTGGATGTTTTCTAGGATTTTAGATCTTAAATGGACGATGGGCCATCACGCGATGGAAGACCAAATACGGTAAAACGTAGCTATATAGTTGCTGGAAGACACGTAATAATTCTGGGCGCAAAACAACGCAAAGTCTCGGAAGGTGTGTGGGCGGAACAGCGCGAAGTCATTACTTGGTTGAAAGGTCGTGACAATCATACACAAAAGTAAAATGTTATGAAACAGTATCCATTACCGGATAGCGATGATTTCACGCATCCCAGTATCAATCTACGAAGGATTTGCATAGGTTTGAGTGTCAGAACGATAGGGAGACTTATTCAATTGATTATTTTATTCTAATCCCAAATTCGATGAGATGTTTATAATGATGTGGAACGTAGAGACAATGTGGTTTGCAATCGTGATATACAACGGACTGAAAAAGCATCAGGAACACAAATATAACGCACTAACCACTAACTATCAAATAGTAGTAATAATAATAATATAATATTTAATAACATCAATTCATAACAATTGACCAAAATAAATACGATTGCAACACAACCACTTCGAACAGTCTTATACATGTTATTTTGCAAAGAAAGCCGAAGAAGACGTGTCTGTGGAGATCGATGCACTGCAGACTGCACACATATATATACCGTGAAATTTAAACGGAAAATATCCAAACAAGTCAAGAGGAATGTGACACAATGTTTGGCAAACACGATGACGTCCATAGCCGATGGACTGATTACATCCAAGCGATGCAGTATTGCAGTAATAAGGTAATATTGCACAAGGGCAACTCAATACCTTGACCAAATCGAATGCGATTAACATCACAAGTCAATAAATTTTGTCGAGCAAGTGGATTTTTCATCAAAGGATTACGATAATCCAGTTACAACGTAAGTTGGTCACCAGGAAATCGGGGTATAGGGGTGGGGGGCACCTTACTCGATTTCGCCTAGGCCTATAGTGTATTTAACACCGAAAGCACGAAATAATGATCATTGGCAGTAGTAGTTGGATGTGATTCGCGTATTATCGCTAACCACATCTAAATCTAGAAAATTGCCGTTACATATCTCATCAACGCCGTAATGGGCGGTACGTGTGTATGACGCATGACACACCACTGATATCAGTTGCTTTATCTGCTTGATCTCGACAAACGCGATGTATATATGCAAGGCTCTTGTCAGAGCAGGTACATTGCGTTTTGAACCTGCGCTTTGAACTTGTGTTTCTGAACTTTGGAGACCTCTGAGACTGCTGAGAGTACGTGGCTTATTGTCATTACCGAGAAAGCCGAGTGCAAACTGAGTCCAACATTCCGGCGATACCATGCATTAATAAATTTTGCATTATGCAAAAGTGACAGTCAACGGTCGCGACATAATCAGATTCCCATACAAAGGATATGTCGATTGCCCGTTTTTTAACCATATGGACAAACAGTATGCATTTGTAAGATCCTCTCTCCTTATAGGAAGGGAAAGTGCAACATATACAACACATACCGTGCAAACAGATTCTACTGTATGTTATATTGGACACGCCGCACTTTTCCATTGGCAAAACCTTTGGCATTACCTTACATTGACAAATACCATGCCAGCTGATAATTAATTGAAAACAAAATTACGGGCTCTTTGATCCAGCTGTTATATATTACATTATATTCGTAATAGTGATATTTAGTTATACAAATAATAATCGTCGCCATGATAGCGCTGATTAGCGACTGAAAACACGGGAGAGCACATAGTCTGTAACTTGAGTTTAGGTTATATTCAAGGCTTATCATCTGGACCTCAAGCTATATGAATATCTTGATACTATAAAACCAAACACACCTACATCTAATTCTGTAATTAAAGAGGTAAAGAACTTCAGATATCGAAAACAGGACTAGCTACCAAGAGTCAAGAGATCCATTCGAATGAAGATTTCGTGGAGAAACCATCACCAAGTCAGCGTAAATATGTCGGGGAGTAATAGAAGCTCAGAATAAAGAGGATATGCCGTTATTTGGTATCATATTTTGAGTAAAGGAAGGACGAAACAAGTAAACAAATGTTTAGATTTCGCCCAGTTGCGGCGATATCGTAGATTTCGAGTATCGGAGCAAATTGGTTCGCAGTTGTTAATAGAAAAAAAGCCGCCTTCTCCCCGCCCACATACTCAATTTGAATTATTGCATCCCTTTTGGCGAAGTGTCACGTCACTGCTGAATTTTTATTTGCTACCACCCTCATTTTCATCGGACCGCGTGGTATCCATTACGATCTCCACCATATTATATCTATAATTTTAGATATTCGCCACGGAGTCGGCAGCACAGTTGAAATAAGGAATCATCATTTTACTTACCCATAACCCTCATAGATGTTTCAGTCGCTTGCAATATCCCATTTAATTCTACCTGGCACTTGTATATGCCTTCGTTGGACTTCTTCGCTTCGGGTATTTCCAAACTTCCGTTTTGGTGTATTTTCTGTCTTGCATCGTTCGGCATCGACACCCAAATTTCAGAAGATTCTATTAATTGAAACACAAACTAAATTGGGGTCGAATAGCAACAACCATGAGGGAAATGCGTACCGAGATTGCTTCCACCTCGCCCAGGAAACTTTCGGTAGAACCATCTCACATCGAAATCGTTATCGCTACCGAGCACAGTGCACGGAATTATCACTAGCGAGTTCAGCAATGCAGGTATAGCGCGGTTGCTCCTTAGCGACAGTGGTCCTGTAGATAAAATGCATTACATTCCAGACGTTTGCCGCCATGACGCGACCACTTACCAGCCACAGTTATTTTCTTCCTCCAGGACGCGGTATCCAAAAATATACTTTGCGCAACACAGGCGTATATACCGCCATCTTGCACTGTTGCGTTATTCAGGTATAGTGAACTCTTCATTGTGACCTGTCGGGATGTCTTCCTAGTATGTAAAGAGTGCATTAGATGCTTTATAGCAGGGGTCACCAACCCGGTGCCCGCGGGCACCAGGTAGCCCGCGAGGACTAGATGAGTAGCCCGCGAGCCCATTCTAAAAAAATAGGTGGAATAGCAGCATTTACCAATATTCGTCAGATAATTACCAGTGAGATTTTAAATATATAGATTGATTGATTCAGCTATTCTTGTTTAAAACACACTAACATGTGGACAAACACTTGAAAATATCTTCAATTACAATTAGTAATATAGATGTATGTGATAGAATCACCATAAATTCAAGATACGGCGCATTGCCTATACAGGTGACATGACGGAATGCCGTCCACGGTCTTCTTGAAATGGTGGGGGGTTCCGTTACGATAGCTCGACGACCAGGACAATGCCAAAGTAGTAAACAATATTACTATTCGGACTCAGATAGCCGTGAAGTACTAGCAGATTTTCAGTAACTGTATACTCATTACGTATTGCATCTTTTGGCACAGCTTGTTTCTGTTACACTAAACGCAGTTTAATATACCATGTTTCTAACTTTCTGTAATCGTTGCTGCTGTCCGGTATAATGAAATCTTGTCATTTCTGGATGCTGAACAGTAGGAGATTGAAATTGTAACACTGCAAAATGACCCCCACCTCACTGTGCAGAAAATGTTTGGTGCATTGTTGATACGGAAAACTACAGTGGTGTATGCGCAGCAACTATGAAGGTTGCAAGCGTCTATTGTTCGACTTATCGTGGTGAATCAGCCTTTTCGGACATGAACTTCATCAAAAACAAACACAAAACACGCTTAATTATTGCACATCTGGAACACTATCATAGAATTGCAGTGTCAAGTTACATACCAGTGTACAACGCACTAGTTGATATCATACAATGCCAGGCTTCCCACTGACTGCTATAGAAACAGATAACATGATGTCCAGTCCTACCCATTTCTATGAATATCAAAGCGGAGATTCAGTGTGGTACGGGTAAACGACGGGAGTAAATAGTAGCCCGCCGCTTCAATCATTACGCAAAAGTAGCCCTCGGTTGCAAAAAGGTGGGTGACCCCTGCTTTATAGCATCATGATGAATTTGAATCATAACAATTTACTTCTACGTGAAACTATTTGTATTTTCGGTGTAAATGCATCCTTACTCGTTTATTGAAATATCCAGTACGTTCTTCGACTGTCCGTCAATAAAACTGTTGACTGGTGATTGAATATGGATGGCTTCGGGCGCAGAAGTGGTGTCATCACGATCAGTAAATGATATGTTTTTGTTTCCCATACTGTTTACTTCTTCAGTCTCAATTGCATCAACCGTGTTCGTATCGGAATCTTCGTCCGATACTTCATTAGAAGTCTCAATCGAATATTTTGAATGCAAATATTCCCCCGCGTTGGATTTGTAAGGATTGTACGCGGATTGGAAGACGCTATTGGTCTGTTTTGGATCTTGGTCGTACTCCAAAGGCAGGCCGTCCAGCAGCCACCTTATTGACACGTGATATGCACCGGTGGCTGTGCATGTAAGCGTGATGCTCTCGCCTTGTTGCAGAAGCTGTCTTTCAAATCCAGAAACAATCGACACGGTCGTTGATGAAACTAGAGAAATACATATTCGATGAGATAATAACAGATGGTTCGATACAATTTAGAATAAACGTTACATGGACAGACCGTAAATATGAGTCATTTTCAACGACGAAATAACACGGAAGCTAAGCTGCAATTACCCGGATCGTGCAGGGGCAGTGAGCGTTTGACTGGACTTGATCCAATTTATCTCAAGAGTCAAATACCATTTCAATACCCTCAACGCTGGAATATGCGATTTGAATGAGATTGCGTTTTTACTGATGTACGGGCTTCGTGAATAGAAGATAGCCTACACCTCAACACCTCGCGTTGAGTCGATGGCAAATGGTTTGACGTATCGTGAACGTAAATCATTGTAACGAGGTCGAGAAATAGGCTAATGGTAATTCGATCCTTGTGTAGTAACTTGATTTCAATGTATCTGTAGAATTTCTACTATATACACACACTGCATATTATTCAATTGCATATACACTACGGAGGAAGATTTAACCACGGTTTACTGAACTAATTGACATTGAGCTTGTCGATTCGATGTTTCAAATTTGGATCAGTGATATTGCGACGAAACTAGCCTTGAAATCTTCATTCAGTTAAGATAGGTAAGATATTTTCTTTCGAGGTATTGCAGCAGTCAATTTCAATATCATAATACATTGCAGCATTGGGAATACTTGTTGCTTGCTCGGGGTGTTGATAACAGAACACAGTACTTTCATTTGATTCATGTCCCAGCATTGCGTATATTATGTATTCAAATAATGCGATTAACGACGATCACCAGATAATCCCTTTTCCGTGTTAGTCACGGTACTTAACTGCTAATTATATCGGCTGCGTGTATTGCGACACAATGACTTCATTTCATTTACTAATTGCGGAATATTTGCCACTGGCGGTTTCCTATTTCGAACCCGAAATCTATACTGAATCCCTATTTTACCTTTTTTCATTCCGTGCGTATTGATAATTTTGTGTACGTTCTAGATTATAATTAGCCATCATGTTCCAGACACAATGCCGCAAAAACCACGCTTTTATGCCCAATGAAGACTTTCCGTCCACTAATTACGATGTCTTGATTACGGGTTATTGCGGTGCTTCGCTTGTGATTGAACCGAAATAAACGAGTATCGCCAAATGCATATGATTCTCAACAATGCGAATTTGTCGAATGTGCAAAAATAATTGGTAGATTACATACGACATATGTAAAATATGATATATCATAAACCTCCATCAATAGCAGCATAGCCTACTAGACTTTTTACCACCCAGAAATTTAGAAATCATGCATCGTAATCAATCCTACATGGCCGCAAAAATTCTCTAGTCTTGTCTTATGACTGACGGCTGCCCTTTAACAAACGTTGCAGAATTTAATAAGTGGGGAAGGAGATGCATGCTTCCCGGCGGATTGACTTCCAGGGTCACAAGGCGGAAAATTGAATTTCAATTTCGTTATAAGCTTCCAAACCAACCGGCTGGGATATTAAAAATAGGCGATCCGTTTCGTGTGTAGGGTACTTCGGGCATAACTTGTAAAAACATCGGATAATCACATCAAACGGCAGCGCGCGTTCGTTATCATTACTTCAAAGAGTTTGAGGTATGATGAGTTTGCATAGGTCACATGTACCATGCAGACTCGCGAATTTCCTCCCAGTGTCCGTGCCAAAGGCCGTCCAGCATACAGGACAGCAGGTTTCATTTCGGAACAGTTATTTGTGTTCGTTTTAACTGTGTTGAACAGTACATGGTGCTACTGTCCTAAACTGTTAAATTCGATAACCGATTTAAATGAAATGATTTTCAAATTGTTCGGTAGTAACACAACGAATACATTTCGTGTTGTTGACGATACATTAGCTGCGTTGGAATTTTTGTCGCCATGCGAGATCACAGAGTGTGCTTCCACGACAGTGATGATTGGCATCCACTTGATATAATAATAAATTGCAATCTAGTTCGTTTCAAACTAATGCTTTTCGATTAGTCGGTAAGCAATAAGATGTGGAAACGGAATTTGGAATCGAACCAAGATCGGTTGTTCTGTCCGCTCATTATCAAGTGCCTTGGTGTGTGGTCTCAAAAATGAATTTGATGAGTTTATATTTGATAGTTTTACAGCCGATGCTGACGAATGTAATTTTATAGAGCGTCTCTGGTTGAACCGCGTTGTAAGGATGTCCTATGGCCATTTCGACTCCAACAATATATGCTATCACCCACAATACAGCACACATCCCGTTTAGAGTATGCGTCAATAACTTTGCACTAATAATAGTGCGTGATAACTATGTTAACGAAGAAATGTACCGGTTGACTTGAAGCCCTTGATTAATTACCAGGCACCCGCGGACGGACTCACTCATTCAGTGACTGATTGCAGTCGGTCATTACGCGCCGGAAATAACCAGCATAATTTGCCACTTATTGGGTAATCCTGGTGACCTTTCATAATCCGTGACCAGACCAACGGTTTGGCGCGCATGGCAACAAAATACAATTAGATACGCGTACGTTCGCCAGTCGTTCGTTAGTCTGAAGTTATTCCCGTTATTTAGTAAAACTGATGTACGGCTGGCAGGCGATGAGAGCTCGTTTAAATATTCATGAGCCGCATTGTAGACAAAAGTTTGAAAATAACGCGACCCGTTTGCCTGATGAGGATGACATCAAACAGGTATCGTGGTCTATACGCTCATCGCTCATGCTTTCTCAAGAGGAATGAAACTCTCCTGTTTGGTAAAAGCTCCTGTCAGGTTTTCAAATTGTGACAGCTAACGTGGCATTTTCTGTCGCTGGAATGACGTTAGCGAAAGATATATTTATTCTTGTACAATATACACGAAGCAATCGGCACTGAGCGTTGGTGGAAAGACGTTTCACAAGGCCCCTGCGGAATTAACTTATTGGCATAATCTAACATTGTACGTACAGCGATTGTGAATATGGAATTCTACGAACTTGCTCGAGATTTGTAACGACACAACGAGTGACACCATCGCTGCGTAAATGTCACACAGACCGTGTTTATCTCATTTTCTCACAGTTGCAAGTTACCTGGTACTCGATTTATTGCAGTTCAAATTTCCCATTCGAAATTAAGTGTCCATGGGAAAAGTATAATCGAAATAATTGAGTGCGGAAACATCCAGAATAATAGTTTAACCCAATGCTAAGCACGGGCGTCTTGTGTTTCGCGCTGCATCGGTGTCGGATCACAACTACTTCGCAAACACGAGAAATATTTACACCACCTGCTGTTACAAGGACTAGTAATCTATATATTAGCGTCAATTACCTAATTTAGGCGGAAGACGCGCCTCTAGAAGTTCGAGTGTGGTTTCGCCACCTTCCAGTTACCTTTACTTCATAAGGTTTTGTCTATGACGGCTTTTCGACTGATATTGCTGCCGCGTAGTATACGCTTATGAATTGTGTCGTTTAGCACTTGCTAACGCGACTTGATTTATTTGAAACATCATTCAACAGCACTATTTTCCAAGGGTGTTTCAACCATAACAATGCGGGCAAGGTAAGCCACGATATGTTATGAGTCATTTTTTTCGGATGAACGGCCTCAGTTGACTCTGCTATCACAGACTTATGTTCTTACGCCCGACAACAATAAGCATAACATTTCCCCACCGTCACCTAGCATCTGTCGAGGAAGGCCTTATTGCAGAGTAAAATCCGATAATTTTACCCCAACGCTTCGCGGCGCCGTGGATGATCTCATGATTGTGGCTTCGAACCAGGAACGCCAATTTTCGGCTACACATAAACACATGAGGTTGCGTGTAGTAGCGTGATTCAAATCATAGGTTAAAAGGAATGTTAACACAGCCTCAAGCGCTTTTAGTACTAGTGCAATATCATCAGTCGACTCCGACTTTTTAGTATGCCACTGATCTTCATCGCGACATGTTTCCGTACCAGCATTTTCAAGATATGTAGATAGAAAAATATGCGACATCAATCGCCCGTATGATGTGGGGAAAGACACTTCGCCAAAACTTCTTAGTCACGTTCACGTCGTATACACCGAGAACTTGTTTGCACACTCAGCTTACAAAAATTTCGTAGCCGTCAAAACGGCGAGAGGTTGAGCGTGCTATCATCAAAACATTGTCTCAATCGAGGCGGTCGATACCGAGACGGGGTTCATATTGCGGGTGACATGAACCGCGACTTGCAGGGAGTTCAAATATCAAAAGTTTCGCGGCAAATTGAGGACTGACGACCCGCGCGCCATGCGAAAGTATTTGAAATATTAGTAACCTCGCGCCACAGGACTTTCGTCAACGGAACAACATACAATACTAAGATGGGAACAGTGGCCGAAACAAAGCTAGACGGTTAGGAATTCTGAATGAGTTTCTGATTAATATGACTTACCAACTCTATATATACCGTACTGTATTATACGCATTATCTCCGTTCAGACAAAAAATATATATTCCATGCACAAATACGCTTCAATCGAATTTATAACAAATTACTGACAGCTGATTGTATTAATTGCGGCGGAGCCCTAATCTGCGAATAATTATATTTGGATTTACTCTATCGAGGAATTAGGAATTTTTTTATTTTGATCCAGTAGCTGCATTCATTTCTTACGTTTTTCATATTTTACGGGACGATATCATACATATGCATTAGCGTCACCATCATCGTTTACTATACTCCTACTAGGACAAAACAGCCCAAAATAAGTTTGCGGCGTGTTTTTGAAACTGTCGCCAAACCCACCGGCGTGCCTTCGACCTACGTGTTTTCGACGGTTAGTTAATCACTACATGGTTCGCGATTAGCAATGCGGTGACTGCAGAGGTCTATCAATTATAGCTCAAGAACTAAGATCAAGTCGTCTCACCGTCTGCCTAGTGCCTACCTTAGTACATTTAGGTATAGTTAAGAACGTACTTTTATTAAATTCAAGAAACATTATTGACATGTTGTCTTATTTGAGAATCCGAACAACTCATTAGTGGACTGTCAGTGTTGAGCGATATACAGGTGGAGATTCCGGACACATGTTTAGTGACGTGACAATACAATGTGATTGACACCAAAACAAACAACAACGTTGCTTATGTACATGAAATTAAGGGAAGACCGGTATTTGGGTCGATTGTTGTCTCAGCGCAAAACGAAGGAATGTAACATATACCGTAATCATATTATCACATATTAAATGATGTACGATGTCATTATAATAATAACGGGAATGGTAGGTATTATAATTCGGTGACTGATTAGCAATTGAATGAATTGATGGGATTTTATTATATATAATAGCTAGCTTTGGGCGAGCGGAGTAGAGAGGCTGAAACATTCTTTGGTTAATAAACTAATAATAATATATCAAGAACCATGTATAATTCGGTGCTATTTCCGCGCCAGAAGTTGAGTTACGGTTTATAAATAATCTCATTGCATGTCTACACCGGTGACCTACGCTTGGAGTCGAATGTAAACTGTACTTAGCTACAGAATAAACGGAGGCGGAACTTTTGAGGTACATATGCTACTTTGGGATGGCTCGGATATTTGTAGATCAGTAAGGATTCAGGAATCGGAGACGGCGATGATAAATTTTGATCTACCGCGCAAATACGTTATCCCGCCAAATGAGGTTGTACATTAATTCCGTTTTACGAGGTGCACTGCCCGGAGATAGGCGCGACTATCAAGTTCTATTCACTGAATTAGTTTTATGGGCGCACAGGAAAATTGAAGGGAGAATAATCGCAAAACCAGACCGCCAAGTCCGACAGAACACCACTTTCCAAAGCGGCTTGCTGTGTGACTTCAGCATATGGTCTGCGACGAATGTTTACCTTGTAAATTAGCGCATTGACATGGAATAACAATTTAAAAGACTTACCCGGATAAACCATGCAAAAGGCATTCATCATGACAGCGTTGAAGAGCAAGATACATATATCCTTCCGATACATATTTACGCTCCTGGTTATGTTGGAAATTGTCTACAAGACGCGTATATCCAAAGATTGGAGCTTCGTCCAGCGTGAAGACGGAGTACCTTATACTAGTTCATATCTGTTTAATTTCTGAAATAAAAAATCAATACTTCAACCTCAATCAAGCCTTCAGGTCGAGTATGCATTATAAAGTCCTTTGCGGTCAATACCTGATAGATTCGAACGAATATTACGACACATGATTGTTTTCTCTACGCGGGGTAAAACTGCTCCACTCAACATCTACACAATATGAATGACTCGAGACTGTATCGCATGTCGCACCTGTTACTCTTTCGTCCGCTGAGCATCTGTACAGAAGCGAATACAACGAACACTAACGCAGATGCGCCGGTAATGTTCGCCGATATTTTAGAGCATAACTCGATGACTCTGAAAGATTGCTAGTCAAATCCATAATCACATAACAACTAGCGGGTCTGCTGTCCGCCGCGAAATGTACGTACATACAATTTCGAACAAAGCGCCACGGCTAATTTACTATCGTTTACGAGCAAAATCGTTCTCTCGAAATCGCTTTTCGTTTCTGCGGCCGCTGGAGTCTACCTGTCATACACTGACGGGCGTGCTACTGTTCCTTAGCCGCATTACAGCTGTCGAAGAGACCAGATATCTCCGTATCTAAAATCTATTATTTGTAAATATATATGCGAATAAGCAAGCGAAATATTCACTCTGTGAAGTGCCGAACGGAACACGGCGATTTTGTCGCTTGAATCGCCGGGCGGTATGGCTTGCGAAAAAGTCAAATAACCCGATGTCAACTCTCGGATATCAGTATTGACGCGTCAAAAGTCGCTAACAAACTCATGGAAAACCAGAAGCGATATCTGCGTTTAGGTCGATATAATTGTTGCATTGTTAAAATCACTAAGTCCACTGATACAATCTGGATAATTTAATTGCGTCTTAAGTTGTTGCTGCTGTGAGTTTGTTAATTTTCCGTAACCTATTGTATATCGTAAAAGTTCGGTACTTGTGCCTGTGAGAAGAGAATTTGTCACAAAGAACGGGATCGTTGATTTCGCCGTCTTTGTTTCAGATATATTTAAAGTGAATAACATCCATTGAAACTCGTTCAATGTTCAGTCATGCTGCAGGAATAATGATGATGATGTAAAAGAGTCATTCCCCAGTTGTTGCTCTAGTTGTTTATTTAAATAAATAAAATAGGTGCTCATCACCTGATGGTCTCTATTCTATGGCACCAGGGTCAATGATGACATACAATGGCAACTACGCTGTTTCGTCTTTACTCTGCCATGCCAACATAAGTCAGTAAAGCGTAGGATATCACGATACGATTGTAGGTTTTCGACACTTTCGAGATGCTTCAACAACTGACATCTGTACAATTCAACGAATACTACAGTTATGCAATAGTAAACTTGTCGTAGCTCCGCAGCGCATCTAGTGTATATAGTCTCGCCTAATCAGAAATATGTCTTGTAATTATACAGCGTATGGTAGGGATGTCATAAAGATTATAGAATATAACTTGCTTTCATTTTTCCGAGATTGGCTGGTGACAGCGATGACTGACTATGTTAGTTAGCCTAGCGCCACGGTTGATATAGTTACAATATAGATGCATACGTTGGAATGTATGTAAAAAATATATGAACATAGTTACGCGCATGCTGACTGCCCTCACTGGCTCACTGATCCCAATTATTATGCCAGTAAAGAAAGTTCTCTGTCGACCGTTCAAACAATTCA
>ATSW01002968.1:0-10602 GCA_000444245.1 Botryllus schlosseri | reverse complement strand
TCAAGTCATTTTTGCAAAGTGACTCGAGTCAAGTCAAGTCATACGAAAAAGTTAACTCGAGTCATCTCAATCCGAATATCGACCAAGCACAAATGTGGGAATCAAATCATCGTCATCGATGTATGCAAAGCCTGGCATAGCTAAACTTAAGTGTTTCTCAAAACGCAAGATGTTTGAAATCTGCTCAAGTGTCGGAAATATACGTGGCAGATGAGAGGCATCCAAACTATACTTTATGAGCCACAATTTCCGGCATTTGAGTTAATTACGAAACATCTCTTGTGGGGCTTACATACGCGGAACCAAGCTGCCAGAGACGCGCATAAGATTACGACGCCCTGTAAAGCTGCTGCAACGTTAATGTTTTTAGAAACTCGTAGGACGTGAAGTCCCTTACATTGCACAAGGCATCGTAGTGCTTTGCGAAAAGATAGAGATGATTTAAAGTAAACATATCCATGCTTGTACCGAAGTCGTAGAAAGACAGGGCAAAATCAATTGTGATGGGTGAAGCAGACGGAACGCGAGACTTAATATACGCAACACTCAATACATTGGTTACTTACTTGGACAACTGTTACGTTCTATGCCTTTGCAGAACTGTTAATATGTAGGCTATGACGAACTTTCAATATAAATCTAGTGTATTTGATCTTCAACGGCAGGACCACCATGAAAGGCGAGCCCTATGCGATTATCACCGAAAGAACAGATAAACATTAGAGTGTTAGATCACAGAACACATGGTATAATAGGGTAAAGTGGGGTAAAACTCCCAGGCGAGGTAAGACGCCCACCATCAATATGACAGAACAAAGCGAGATTTGAATGCGTCACAGTGTCGCAAATGTCGCCTAATGGTCACCGTCAGACGAAACTCTCACTTTGATTTTCGACGCCCGAATGAAGACTTGTAAAGTTTTATGAGGATTTATGACTTTTACACATATTCTTACCCAAACAGAGCCTTTTACAACGAAGTGAAATGTCATGTTTAACGGATGCTACAGAGAGTTTGCCGGTCCTATTTATGATTTCACTACGCGTAGTTGGATTTAAGCCACAGTCCGAAGGCGAATTTACACAATAACCACCTGGTAGCTGATCCACAAACAACGGCGACCTCGAGGCTAAAACGCCTACCGCACCCGTGGGGTAAAACACTCCACCCCTTAAAGTCCAGTAAATATGGATTGCGTAGCCGTTTATGGGTTAATCAATGATGTCTTCTCGAGAAACGCCATTTCTATCAAAATTGCGATTCAGCTGGCTAATAGGGATGGTGTGAACCTCTGAAAGGTTCAGGTTCGTGTGAACGCGAACCTTTTTGAAAGGTTCTGTGTGAACGCGAACGTGAACCTCATGACGTCACATGACTAATTGCTAATGAACCTCATGACGTCACGTGACTGACGTATTGCTAATTCCAACCCTATCTTTCAATGAAGTGGTAGCCTATATTAATGTACACGATACCTAGCTACGACTCGGGCCACATAATGCCACAATGCTGGAGTACATATTGGCGTTTTAAACGTCGCTAAATGTATCAACTGAGGCAATAAAAGGATATAATACTCCCATAAAATCAATATCTTCCGTCGCTTTGCCAGCAATTTCGACGAGGACTTACCAGGGAATATAAGCCTACGCCTTAACGGTCCAGGCCAGACCGGACAATGTATTCGGCGTCTGAGTATTGCTACATTGATATTGAGCAGAGTGTAAAACTGGTTTCTATACTCGCTACCGATATTATCCCACTAACAAGTTATACAGCAATAGCCAACACCTCAATCGCACGGATTAGGTTTTAATGATGCAGTAAAGATATGAAGTCAAGATTGACGCCGTGCGCCAGCTAGATTTATTACATCAGAAACGATATCAATCTCATTAATTGGCTGAATAAGCATCATTCGCTGACTACGTATTTTGCTCTTGATGTTGTGTGATTGCGGGTCAAGCTCACAGCAGAGAGTCACTAAATATTCACAAACGGAAAGCTGGATATTGTGGAAAATTGTAATATATGAAAAAGGTGGAAAATTGTAATATATGAAAAAGGTTCACAGTCAAGAACCTACCAAGGTTCTGTTGTGAACGCGAACCTTTAAATTTCCGAGGTTCACATACCGAACGCGAACGTGAACCTCACGTTCACACCATCCCTACTGGCTAATATAGGATATCCCTCTGACTAAACAAGATAAATTTCAAGAACTTCTGACTTTGATTATGACTTTTCATAATCAGTTGGTATTTCTGGATGAAATTTGTTTTCAAAAGATCCGGAACGCCATGATGAAGTGGAGAAGCATGTATAGGTATGTATAGAGATTAAGTATTTATCGGTCACTAAGTGGCATATGCGGTATGTAGTAGCGTCTAACGGGGTAAACGGGCCAATGGAGGCGTTTTGCCCACCCATGTCGCAAAACGTCAAATTGATGAACATAGATTAATGCTAATTTTGAATATGATAATTTATACTTGGACTTTCCAGACGATAGTGGTAAAATGTGCACGATATCTCGCGCGTCACTGAATGCGTTTTGAGTCCCGTAGATCCTTGGGACGCTATTAGATGGACTGAGATTACCCGTGTTGCGACAAACCAACTGATACTTGAACGGTTAGCTTTTATTTACTCGTTTATGGATTTCAATCAGAATTACATGATTTTTGTACTATCGCAACGACAATGCTAGCACAGGGAGGCGATGGGTATTGTCGCCTTATACGGGAGTAAAAGGCAATCGCATTTCACCTTCTATAAGTTTATACGCGTCATGTCTTCGTTCAATGGGCGTGACAGCTGTCCTATAGGATAATTGGATGTCTATTGTCCATCAATAAAATAGAGTTATTGGTCTCAAACACCCCTATACTTACTCGTAGGGCTGGATTTAAATGAAATGGATTTGAACGTAAATTCAAAACAAGGCTCTTATTGAAACATGCTTTAGTGCATTTTTTAATTCAAGCCAGATATACTTACTGATGAAAATAACATCTAAAATTGGATTCACTGTAAACTGCATGAAAAATATACCTTGAATATACTATACGTGAGAAGATATTGCATTCAATACTGTAATCAAAAAGCATTTTCACGGAAAGAAATAACATAGACTGAGACTGAGCTGCGTATAACAACAATTGCTTGATCTGTCCCGTATTCTTTTCAATAATGCAGGGCATTTGGACGACTCAGTTGCAAGAGCAACTACACTCGAATTTCGTCGGCAAAATCACCATTGTCGTGGCCAAAGGTAGGTAAGGCTTATCCCCGCCCCTCCAACACACACACACACACAGACAGGCACACCACCACACCTCAAATAATTAGAAAACTCGACCATTGTGAGGTCATCCCAGCTCACTTTGCGTCAAAGTGAATCCATGATGTCGTTGCATCATTGTTAAAAATACGCTGTCCCTATAGTGATCCGGCTCGGTATGGATAACTTTTCCTCTTCTTGGTTGATCAACACACAACCTACGTGATGCAGCTGCCGATATAAAGGAGGATGTCTATTGTTCCACGTCAGCTGTTTCTACTGCAAGTGGACATCAATTTTGACATAATCACGCCAAATTTGGAAACAAACAAGTCTGTTATTGTAAGGGTTTTGTATAAAACATTGCTAAAGTTGCAGGGGTTCCCAAACCTCATATGGTCGCGACTCCAAATTGCTATTTGATAATGTTTTGCGACCCCGCCTCTCAATTTGGCGTGCTGATTACTAAAAACTGGTCGGCACATTCGCCCAAACCTAAGTGGGAAAGCTGGTGACTATGTGCGCAGTAATAGCAAATATGCAATTATGAATTCTTCCACCTCCGTCTTTAAATTAAGAAACTCAATCAAGAGTATTGCAACGAGTTTAGGCCTGTTGGAACGATTTCTATCTCTATCCAATCGAAGTATACGTAAGCATTTCTACGTGAATTTCTGCGTCATGCGAATTGCAGATAGCGAGCTATAAATTATTCGACCTCGCCGTGCGAGTGTGTCATGTGTATGTATTATACTGTTAACGCATCCAGAAGGAAAGTTTACCGTCCTATTAGGTTTCTATGCTCCAGATACTTGATCTTCGTAATAATGGCTAGCCACCAACCTTACTTTATAGTAGGCGGCGCTTTCAAATGACGCTTCGACTAATCTGATACCGTGTTTGCCGGTTCGCATTCCTCAGAGGTCGTTTTTTCTTCTATCTTTAAAAAGTAACTGATTGAGAAATGAGATTCAGAAATGAGCCGCCGATATTATCCACCTAATTGACATTCTTGCAATTATAATTGGTATAGAATTATCGTCTCCGCTACCCCAGAGAATAGGGAAACGACCCGATTGGGGTCGCGACCCCTAGTTTGGGAACCCCTGGTATAAAGCATGTCCATTGTCAACTGTCCAGCTGTGTTTCAAAACACGTATTGTTTTAAATGAAACCCTTCTTGCTCAACGCCCATGTATAGATATATAAATAATATTCGAATCCAATCTTTCCATTTTAGATGTTTGCCATCTGTCGTGAAAGGTTATCTACCCTAAATGTCATTGGCCTACGACAGCATACTCTTGGACGCTGGTCTTTAAAACCTCCTATTTCGCAGCGTTGTAACCACGCGACCGTAACAGCATCACCGAAAGAATGCCTGGCAGATCGGGATATCAAATTGCATGTCTGTGGACTAAAGCCTTATCAAGATATCACTATCTCAGCCAAACTTGAGCGTGAAGATATGGGCGTGTATGAAAGTTACGCGAAATACACAGCCAGCTATAATGGCGTCGTTGATTTGGAGTGCCAAGCTCCGATCGGTGGTACTTATACCGGAGTGGATCCGATGGGGCTGCTTTGGAGCTTAAAAGCACCTCCCGGGAGTAAGCGGCATGATAAAAGATTCACGGTACAGGATGTTGAAACGCCAGTCGAAATATGTTTACGCGTATTTGATTCTCATTTGGATGACTCTGATTTGAGGAATCCCGGTCGTAAACTGCTGGCGGAAACTTCGAACATACGATGGTACAAAAGTCCCGATGTTCGCAGAATTTCTGTTCGCTGGAAAAGAGTTCGCGGTACTTTATTTGTACCGAAAGGCGCCGGTCCTTTCCCGGCCGTAATTGATTTGTATGGATTATGCGGCGGAGTAATTGAACACCGAGCAGCCTTGCTCGCTTCAAGAGGATTCATGACACTCGCTTTGGCGTACTTCGCATACGAAGATCTCCCGAAAACTTGCTCTGAAATTGACTTATCGTATTTCGAGGAAGCACAGGAATATTTGAACCAACTTCTAGACGCAAAGGACGGAGTCGGAATTATCGGAAGCTCACTCGGTGCTACCGTTGCTACAGCTTGCGCGACATATCTCCCAGGATTCAAATCCGCCATCTCCATCAACGGGCAGCTGTTTCCTTATCCAGTCAAAATTCGGTACAAACAGAGAACGTGGCCCGGGATTAATTACAATATTGATAACGCTTACAGTTCAAAAGGAGCTTTGGTGGTTCAAAATGGCGCGGACCAATATTACGACGTTGAAGTTTTGGGCAATTCGTTAATAGAAATAACAAAATCGGACCGATCTTTTCTTTTCATTTTTGCCGAAGACGACTTGGTGGTTGACAACGCGAAAGGAGCGGCTTTCATAAAAAGTCTCTTTCGTGGGGGTAAAGGTGATTACAGCATCATTACGTATCCTGAGGCCGGGCATGGTCTCGAACCCCCGAGCACACCATATATCGGCCAAATATATGCGCGAGAATTGAAAGGTTTATTTCTGTGGGGAGGAAATCCGAATATGCACGCTATTGCGCAGAGAAGAATGTGGGTCGCCATTCAGGAATTCTTCGAGAACACAATCTGACGAAATTGTCATATATTCTGTAGTATACTCTCGATTCGAAAATCGTATGGTGAGAACATCAAACTAGAATTTCTTAGAAAATTCCAATATTGTTATCATTATATTTCAAATCGTATCCTCCGAATTTTTGAGAAGGAGTGAATATGTACTTGTGCCTATTTCAATTTGCATTCAAATAATTCATGCTACGAATAAAATTACAACAGTAGCTGAATACGACATGGCTTGATATGATGATCAATAAATTGGTCTATAGCTACTTGACTCGAAGTGAAATTTTAATGTAATATGATTTCATGAGGTCCGCGTGTTATAGGTCTGGAATCAGTTACTATAGTCGCGTCAACGAAAAACAATAACCGTATGATCCTGACGGAATACAAGAAAACTCATTGCTCTATCAAGAGCCGCACCCCAATTGTGGAACAGCATCTCGCCGGCTATCCGACAGTCGTCGAGCATGTCCGCATTCAAGTCGAAATACAAGCAATTTTTTCTAAATGAATAGGCCTACCAGTCAGCCTTCAAGATTACCGGACCACGAACTAACATATCGATCTCGCCTTGCGCCACATGTCACTTCATTTTATCGCTTGCCTTTTACATTCTATGCTTTACTTTTCATTCAGTATGCATGCCTCTTCTCTACTTCGCCTAGGCCAAGGTGAGTGTCTGATTTCAAAGACTACTCCAAGTCGTTTCGACACCTTCCTATCTTTCCATTGTGTCACAGTTTTGTGGTGTTTTGAAATGCTGAAAATATAAATAAACTGATTTTTCATACAATATTATCTAATTAAAATATCGGTTGTATGCATTGGTTTGAATTACAAAGAGAACTAAATATCTTTGTTATCTGGCACGCTTTCAAAATATCGAGGGGTTTAAAAAAGGAAGTTTCAAAACAGCAGTGCCCTAATAGCGACTAATTTTACAAATGCGAGTTTCATAATAGCGAGTCAGTCACACTATAGCAAGCGTCACTACAGCGAGTGTCTAAATCTATTCCTACCTAAACTTAACCCATCTGTCACGGTATACCATTAGAACCTCTAAATTTACTAGCCCCTACCACATTCTGAACCTCGATCCTACCTCGATCCCTAACCAGAGGTGATCAGTAACGAACTACTTCTAGTTTTTCGAAGTACTAAAGTAATTTTACTCTACTTGCAGTACCTACTCAAGTAAATCAAATTGTCCGCTACTTCCATTTCGTAGTATATTGTGATTTCTTACTTACTTTTTGCTATTCACAATTTGTCAAGTATAAGTGGCATGTTCTTCCAATAAGATAGAGAGACACAGAAATTCGGATGCTACTTCACGTTGAATCCACAGTTTTCGCCGCGTTTCACGCTAAATAAATAATGTTTGACCAATAGGTGGCCCGCGACAGTCTTGGTCAATATAACTATACTGGAAGCCATGACTGGAACACCCAGGATGCACATTATAATGGCATACCCCAACAATGCTAGTGAAGTCGCCGTCATTAGACTCTTTGCTATCCGAACTCCGAAGCAAAAAACGCTGGCTGGCAGCAGGAGTAGTCGTGTGTTATGACTGCATCGTTGTAATAGCCTGAATAGTGCAACGCTTAAAGTCATGCATCACATCACATGTAAAGTAAATATTGTAACAGTCTAGAAACGCTCTTAGGCTGGGCAAATATCCGCAGAAAACAACACAGCCACTCTGGACGCAACTCGTTAGCTATATGTGCAGAATATACGAGATCAGCGCTGTATACGTCGAGTACAGGTAAAATGCATCCTATCATATCCGTGACTCCGAAGGATTGCTTCGCTGATGAGGATGTATCGATCCGCGTGGCCGGGCTAAATTCATATCACAGAGTGACAATTCATGCCGTATTTGAAAGAAGCGATATCGGTCGCTTTGAAAGTTCCGCTAAATACACTGCAAGCAATACCGGTTCGATCGATCTAACTGTTCATCCATCCATTGGCGGTTCTTACACAGGTGTAGAGCCCATGGGTCTTTTCTGGAGCATGAAGTCCTCCGATCAAACGCAGAGCGTGGCTGTAAGGGACGTGGAAACGCCCTCAAAAATCGCTATTCGTGTATTCAATTCGCATGCGGATGGAGCGGTTTATTCGGGAAATTTAGCGTTAGCGGAAACAGTGAATTTACGCCGATACAAAGGAATGGGGACTCGCAGAATTCCAGTGAGGTGGAGACGAGTACGTGGAACGTTATTTGCGCCGGCGGGAACTGGGCCTTTCCCGGCAGTGATAGTGCTGAATGGATTGTCGGGCTATACTGAGCATTGGGCTTCAATGCTGGCTTCAAAGGGATTTCTGAGTCTCGGATTGGCGTACTTTGGGTACGACGATCTGCCGCAAACATATTCTGAAATAGATTTGGAATATTTTGAAGAGGCAAAAGATTTTTTAGAAAAATTGCCTGAAACAAAGGCGGTTGGTGTTGGAATATACGGAAGGTCCTTCGGGGCAATGTTAGCGTTAGCTTGTACGACTTACATTCCCGGTTTTAAATGCGCCATTTCTATTAATGGTCCCATATTTGCATACTTGTGTACTTTACGGTACAAAGGTAGGATCTGGCCCGAAGTCCGCGTAAATCATAATAATATATACGAGGAGGATGGCGAGATCGTCACGACAAAAGGAGTCGATGAATATTATGATGATGACGTGGTGGGAAATTCACTGATTGACTTCTCGAAATCGGCCAACTCCTTCTTTATCGTATTTTCAGAAGACGACAAGACGGTCAACACCGAAAAGGCAGTTGTAATGACCAAGCGTCTCATTGATCGCGGTTTCGGAAGATACAGACTGAAAATGTGTCCCGGTACCGGGCACTTTGTGGAACCCCCAAACACCCCATACACAAGGCGTGTATTTTCTAAGAGGCAGAAAAAATTTGTTGCTTTCGGGGGTATTTCAAATATGCATGCTAGAGCTGAAAGGGAGGTTTGGAGGGAAATGCAGGAATATCTGAAACGGGAACTTTCGGCGAGCGACTCCAAATTGTAGGGACTAATCAAAATATTATCTTCATTCTATAACGTGTTATAGTTTTCATGTGCAATATCATTCAGTGATGTTCAAATTTCCTTCGCCATAGCTCGTATATTATCTGAAAAAAGTATGAATACGGCTCCGACCCAAAATTAAAACATCCGGGCAATATCCACCCAGGATCTGGATAAATCCTGCATACTATACTCCATAGTCCAGTGATTCTCAGCCTTTCTGACCTCGTGGCACTCCTTGAAAATGAAAAAACTAGTTCGCGGTACACTAGCACATCGATTATTAACATTTTTTGCATACGGCACCTGCAAACTACCAGAATACTTAGTTGCACCCACAGTCGTAAAGAGGTGGTCTCTGACGAACAACTTTTACCTTTTTGGAGCACTCAAGTAGGCTTTGCTCTGCTTCTAATAAGAAATCGCGGTATCTTCTATATCTGCGGGAATGTCACAAATACATCTACGAATGGTTTCATTTCACATTGGAATCGTTTTCAATTCTTGCGCAGCTTAGCTCCCAAATATTCTGGTGCGGTGTTTGCCAATTTTTGAGCTGCCGTTCCTCTGGACAACGAATAAAGTGTAAGCGCCCCCGACACCCCCATCACCAAGCATAAATAAAAACTTTCTCCGTGAGGTTTTGAATTTTTAGCTATTACCTTTGCTACAACATGATTGGCTATAGCTGGGATTTCGTTGAAACGACGGTGTGCGCCCAGATACTATTTCGTAGGATTTGTTTGACAATAAATTCTGCCCGGACAAAGAGGGATTTTCAGGAAAACAACAAATTAGATCAGAACTAAAATTAGAGCATAGGAACATTTGACAAATTAGATTGGAATTAAAATTAGAGCATAGGAACATTTTACAAATTAGATTAGAATTGGAATTATAGCGTAGAAACATCTCACAAATTAGATTAAAATTAGATTGCTGGCATTTCGATCTAATTTAGTGAATTTTCTAATTGTCCAAGTGTGGTATATAATGCATGCCATCATGTCAGTAACACCGAAGGATTGCTTAGTCGATGAGAACGTTTCGATCCTAGTCACCTGGCTAAAAGCACATCACCGAGTGACTATCCATGCCGTTTTTTAAAGAAACGATATCGGCCGTTTTGAGAGTTCCTATAAATATATTGCTAGCAGTACCGGTGCGGTCGACCTAACTATTCAGCCATCCACATGCGGTTCTTACACTGGTGCAGAGTCCATCGGTCTTTTCTGAAGCATGAAACCCTTCGATCAAAACCAGTACGACCTGGAAGGCATGTATTTAAAAGACGCTGAGACGCCGTCAGCAATTGCTATTCGTATATACGATTCGCAAGTAGATGCAGTGTTTGATTCGGGAAACGCCGCGTTATTGGAAACTGTGAATATACGACAATACAAAGGAACTGGTGTTCGCAGAATTCCAGTGAAATGGAAACGAGTGCGTGGTACGTTATTTATGCCGGAAGGAACAGGGCCTTTCCCGACCGTGATAATGCTAAATGGAGGGGAGTGGTTTAAAGAACATCGGGCCTTCCTGCTCGCTTCTAGGTTTTTTTTTAGTCTCGGATTGGCGTTCTTCAGGTACGATGACTTGCCACAGACATATTACGAGCTTGATTTGGAATATTTTCAAGAAGCCAAAGAGTTTTTGGAAACATCGCCCGAAACTATAAGCCGGTTGATATCGGA
>ATSW01002967.1:0-15117 GCA_000444245.1 Botryllus schlosseri | reverse complement strand
GTCATTACGCATGACCAGAGGTGGTCAGTAACGAAGTACTTCTACTTTTTCGAAGTACTCAAGTAGTTTTCCTCTACTTCTGGTACTTACTCAAGTAGATCTGATTTTCTCTACTTCTACTTCTACTTCGTAATATTTTGTGATCTACTTACTTACTTTTCGCTATTTTCAGTTTGTCAAGTAGAAGTAGTTTAATCTCTTAATATGAAAGATAGCCTGAGGAATTTCGGGGCTGTTTTCACGGAGTACCAACATTTAATATTCATAAAAGTCAAATAAAGCCCAGAAATTTTGTTGCGCTTCGCGCACAGTAGTTATGGAGTAACAAATAGGTTTTCACGAAAGTATCAGTGAATATAATTTAGGTACCGGATTCCTTGGTTCCGCTCTCACCGCATTGTCACCCATATCAAATATTTCATCACAGTAAATATGGCCCACCATAACGTTTGAAAATACCGTTTCGCAATCTAGCAATTACCTATCATATCGTAATGTAGCAGCCCATGATGTGTCCTGCTAATCTGGAAAATCCGGCTTTTTTAAACGTTACACCTGTTTTAGCAAATCACCTTTGAAGCTTTATAGACAAAAGACATGAAATATATTTTCTGCTTTCTAGAAGTGGTATTTGTATTTCACTTTCGATTCCGGGTATGATACTCGGAGTATCATACTTTGAGTTCTAATTGCTTACAATTCTTTTGTCTCCAGAACATACATGTTGAAGCATTAAAGCAAGTGTAGCAATGTCTCTATTTTACGACAATAAAGCTACACTAAATATAAATTTTACGATCCACAATATTTGTGATTAACGTATACTAATCGCGCAAAGTGTTGAAACCGTATCCGATACAACTTTCCCGTATTGCCCTTCGCCTAAACTTGGGGCCTTGTAATATGGGGTAGGGGGCCATGCCATGATATTCTCTAAAACGAGGTCTCCTAGTAAACAAATGGTTAGTATCGAATTTTCACATCAGTACTATAATTTGCATCCCATGATGCGAAAGAATGCTTATTCTGTTGAAAATTGATACTTCCTGGGATGCATTAATACGAATAAAGCTCTCTGCACCTTCCGCATAGCTCAATTTGCAGCTTTTGACAGTCCATGCGAACTAATCAAGACTGTCTCAAAACTACTTACTTACTTGAGTAGATTTAAAGTCAGTCAATTCTACTTCTACTTCAAGTAGTTTAGGTGGCTTATGGAAAAAGTACTTCTACTTGTACTTGAGTAGATTTTTCCGTCGCTACTTCTACTTCTACTTGAGTAGCTTTCTTGACTACTTTGACCACCTCTGCGCATGACTCGACTCAAGTCATTGACTCGGCCTATTTTATATGACTTGAAGGTGAAGAAATTTGCGAATCACAATGGTTAGATTAACGCATGTGACGAATTCTGTCGACATCGCTATTTGTCACCACTGCTTTCGTTGTACTCGTCTGATATCAGATATGCCACCGTAAAAACAAAAGACAATGGTACATAGTAGCAATGCATTGTCCAAAATCATCCAGTAATGAAGAAGTAATAGATCCTCCGCCATCAAAGTACTCAAGACTTTTCAATTATACAAGCAAACAATCGAAGCAAAGTTAAATTAGAGCAGGGGTCACCAACACGCGGCCCGCGTGGTCATATTTTGCGGCCCGCGACGTGATTTGACATTTCAGAAGAAAGCTGATAAAACCATTTTGAAGTACAGTTTCAAGTATTGTTGTTGTTGTTGTTGTTTCGAAATAAGTTATTCTCCTATGCGCAACATCACTATTCATCACTAGCTCAAACGGCTTTGGAGAGGGCAACACCATTCCATCGAGGAAGAATAATCCACTGAAATTAATGGGCTGGGAATATTGCATTGGCGTGCAATGGCCAAAACACTGCCAAGATCGAGAGGCCTATAAAACAGCATACGACAGTAGTTTACTGGGGGCGCGCCACTCTTTCGGGGGCGTGAAAGCATCTGAAGAGGGCGCGGGGATGCGGTCAACTGAAAAATTTTTCGCGCTACGCGCGATTTACTTAAAATTTAAATTCTCTGTATGGTCCGTGTATTTTGTGTATATCAACAGTCATAACCTTTAATGCCATCAAAATATCTGTTGGGATTGCTAGCATTCTGGTTGCATTTCGTGATGACGATAAGGGGGGAGCGAACGATTTCAGTATCATTAAGGCGGGCGTGTCTAAAAATGTTTGAGAACCACTGGCTTGGGGCTTCCCCACAAGATCAAGCTTTAGGTGGAGATGGTCTTTCAGCTAGTAACGTATCTCGCTAGCCCCAATATCGAGTCCTTATTTGCTGAAAAGCGTTTCCAGTATCGTGCACAGCTCAGGCTTCAAAATAAAATGAAATTAATGATAATGATTTTTTGTTGTATTTGTATTCCTTTGATAAAATATTGCTTCGTTTGTGGTCACTACGCCCATTGCCTAAATTAAGTAGCACGGCGTTGTACTGACGTAGAGTTTCAAAACGATGGTTGCCTAGTTTATGCCGATATTGAATTCATGCGGCCCGCGGCCGCTGCGAAATTTGAAAAGTGGCCTGCGACCCGTTTTGAGTTGACGACCCCTGAATTAGAGCCAATGAAATGACTCAGATGGTCAAGTAAGAAGGAAGAGACTGATAAGCTCATGTGTAGATTTGAAGGCGATGATTCTTTGCATTTTTGGCGACTAGAATGGATGAGTATCTAATGCTCTTCAGTGTGGTTCAAAAATGCTTTTCAATTCCTGCATCTAATGCACCAGTGGAACGTGCATCTAATGCACCAGTGGAACGTGTATCCAGTGGATGTGGATTATTCTAAGGCCATGCCGCTTTAACATATATGAGAATCTTTCCACTTTAGTATTTTTTAAGTTTAACTCATTGATTTGATCTGCTGTCTGTGAAAACACACAACACCCTCCGTCCATTTGACGTTTTATGATGCATGTGCATTGTGCACGTGAGTAGTAATGAATGGCTAATGTTGTGTGATGTTTGTACAATAGGGCTGATCAAAAATAGCTTCTTTTTTATTCTTCTGGGTGGCTACTTGATAAAATTGTTACGTTGCATAAAAGGAACACTGAATCTGGCTTAATTTTTAAAAGTAGAATCAATGATATGAGAGGAGAAAGATTTGGATTTGAAAATAAATGGAGTATTTTTAGTGAGTCAAATAGTTATCCTGATCATATCATTAAAATGACCATGGCTCGTAAACTCAAAGATTTCAGAAGACTTAAACCGTTTGGACCTAGAAAATGTCCTGTTTATTTGCATCTTCCTTGGATTGGGAAAGTGTCCAACAGGTTTGAAAAACAAATTAAATCGTCAGTGAGGCATTGCTTTTCACAAGTAGAACCTCAGATAATCTTCATGACGAAATCTCTGTTGCCTGCAACACAAAAGGATGTGCTACCTGCGACAAATCAAAGCAACATAATATATGAATACACGTGCCGATGTGACAGTCGGTGTGTAGGCCGCACGTCTCAGCGCCTGCAGCAAAGAATTCGCCAGCATGTGCCACGGCAAATTAGAATAACTAATGTTTCTCCAACTCCTTCATCGCAGTCTGTTGACACAATGCGTGATTATGATCAAGTTACTGCTTGTAATTCGGCTATTGGACAGCATCTCTTATCCCATCCAGAATGTGCTGATCATTACAATGACAGTCAATTTTCTATACTTGCTCGTGGCCGTTCTCTTTTTCATTTGAAGGTCCTGGAATCTACGATCATAAAGCTACGAAAGTCGATTCTCTGTCGCCAGAAGGAACGCCTCTACACTCTTGGAATATTTCATTAATGTTATGTGTTGTATTTTCGGTTATTTATAACCGAATATGTACTCGTTAACGTTTGTTTTGTACCGTTACTACCGTATCTTGCCCGTCTACTAGTTGTTTGTTTTTGTTATTATTACGTCATACAGACAAAATAGTTCTTACATTTCGAATTTGATTCACTCTATCACTGACGTTTCGCTACTGATGAGAGTCAGTCGAAAAGCTTTTAGCGAATAAATTAACAGTATGAAGTTATTGTTTCGCGTTATTCTTTCATATAATATAATTACAAACTAGTAGTAAGTCGACTATTTTTTCTTATCCAAAATATTCCACTCTAATAACTTCGCTTCTTCTAGTTGGAATTGAGCCAAATTTGCTATGAATCGTATTTTTACACAACCTAACAATATCATGAGGTAGCCGGTAAAATTCGAAAGTCTCTATTTGTAATTAATCCAAAATATTTTCTCTTAGCATTGCTTTCTACTGGTTGGAATTGAGCCAAATTTAAGTTCTTTTAGAAAATCTAACAATTTTAAGAAGTAGCCTTCTTTTTGAGATTTTGTCCTCATTTTTGAGAATTTATGGTAAATGTAGGACAAATTCGACTAAGATAACAGTAAATCAGCCCTAAAGTAACGCTCTGGCGACTATTTCGGGAGATGAGCAAGAAAGTTTTACCTTTTTCTGGTCAACCCCCTGAAAGCAAAACTGTACCTCTACATAACCGTTTATCTGTTGATTCTCTACACTGTAAAAAATCTGGTAGATTTACTGGGAAATCTCTGTAAATTTTACAACGAATTACCGGTCGCAGCCAATAACTGAACGTAGCTTGTAATTTTACATTTTGATATGTAATATTACCTTAATTTAGCTGTGAAGTCAAGTTACCAGAATTTCTTCGCAAAATTACTGACAGTTACTCGTTACTGCAGTTTACCAGGCTATTGGCAAAATTGATTAGCTTCAAAATCGCTGCAGCCAATGTATATGGGGAACTGAATGTTACTGATATATCATTCTCGTGGTGATTTGTCCTGATTCAACCTCGTTCGCGAAACTGGGGTCTGTCATACGGAAATTGGTGGCCCTAGTACCAATTTCAGTATAGTATACACTGTTAAAAATATTCCATGCCAAATTACTGGTCTGGTACTGGCAGCAGTTTTACGACTCTGAGACCAGTAAATTTGAAAAATATTTTCCCGTAAATAATATTGACCGTAATTTATTTTTACAAAGACTGACTGTTTAAATTTTTACGGAAAACTCTCGTTACCTGACGTAACGGAAAACGGCTGTAATACCAAGTTACTGGTCTGGTCCAGTGCAGCAGTTTTACGCTGATGAGACCAGTAAATTCGAAATCACTCTCCCCGTAATATGATTTTACATATGCTGACCGTAGGAAGTTTTACGGAAAATTTCCGTAACTAAAGGTAACAGAAATCTGCTGTAACATCAATATACTCGTCTGGTCCCTTGCAGCAGTTTTACGTTCCTGAGACCAGTAAATTTGAATCAGGTTTATTTGTTGCGGGAACACGTAAAAAAAAAGTAAGTGTGGATAATGACGAAAATCCAGTCTTTCTTGTGAAGATCATCAGTCAGCAACTGCCTGAATGAAGAGGGCTTCATCAAAACTTCAGCAGCAGTTGAAGGACTGTACTTTGGGCCATGCTCTTTTGTCGGTTCTTCTATAATCTGAACAAAGATTATGCAGTCATCAACACAGTTACAATTTGGAAACTTTGAGACGCTATAGTATGACATACTGCGACTTTTCATATTCTTGTCAATTTCTCGAATAATGATTGCCTAGGATAGCGGTGTCGAACATAAGGCCCGCAGGCCGCATGCGGCCTGCGAAGCAATTCTGAGTAGTTTGAGAAACCCCTGTATTACCCAGCACATTTTCTAACAAATGTTGAGATATTATTGTAAGAAATACTTCCTGCAAGGCCACAAATGTCAAGATCATAGGCCATAATATAATTATCCGACAGTGGTGTTATGGTTTTACTCTAGTCATCATCAGGAACAAGTTGGTGATACTGACATCCAATTCCCAAAAGTGCACACTGAAAAAATGAGCCAAAAAGTAGTTATTTGTGAAGTGAAAAAGAAACTGTTATATGCAGGTCGCATGGAGAATATAATAGTTACAAAAATACAATTCAAATATATTTGGTCGCACTGCTGTATCACTTCTACTCAAAGGCCCCAGACAGACAGAGAAACCCGAATGACGAATAATAATGAGCCAAATTCTAACGTCTGCATTTACAATTAAATCGCTTGTGTTCCTCAAAGCGCATACGATGAGTTAACGGCAGATTACGAATAAAACAAAGGGAGCATACAAATATGTCAGCTTATTCTGTCGTTAGAGTCATTGTTTTAGCGCTTGAATTCAAACGATCAATCTTTGAATTTTTGCCAAAATTCCGTTGTTTGCGAGTAAAGGTGCTGCTAGAATATATCCATATGATATGATCGTGAATGATATGTAATATACCAAAATGTATACAGGATTGATAATAAACTATTCAAGCGAAAAGTAAGGGCGGTCGTTTTGATGTACCGTAACATTTTGAAATGATTTGACTGATCCGGCCCGCGAGCGGTTTGAAAGTTCGACTCCGGCCAGCGACGCAAGTTGAGTTTGATACCCCTGGCCTAGGACTTCGTACCTGAATCATCTTTTCCAGCGTGATTGCAAACTTTTCTGGCAATATTCCTTTGCATCTCACGTCCGATGTATTTCGCACGACACCGTGCTAGAAGGCGAAATGATCCCTTTCTATCACATAAGCATTCGACATCATGATTCATAATGCCATAACCCTTCCATTTTCGTGTAGTTCAATGTCAGAAAATGTAATACATTCCTATAAGCCATAGCTTCTGTTCACCATTAAACTGTAACGAAAATAGACACGTCTTCAGAAACAGGACTGAGAATAACTTGCCAGGTTTGAGCTCGGATACTGCTATACCTACAATATCCGCTATCAAAACCTGCGATATTCTAAAGCTAAAGTTGACCTGTGGCTTCGAAGCCCTCAGTATTACAGCAACGCATCGCGTCGATATCTCGGAACATTCAGCTGCACGTGCTCAGGCTCTGATATGTCTGACGTCTGACGCCGCTATGTCTGGAATATGTATGACGTCATAATGTACTGTTCGCTCGAGCAGCTACGAATTCATGATCAAACAATTCATAAGGCCATTCCCAGGAAAAAGGTGAAAGACGTATACTACTCTCGTCGCAATGGCAAAGGGGCATGGCGGCTATACGCCTGCTCCACTGTTTCGATATATAGTTTGCATCATACATGCGTTAAGGAGTCGACAATGGTGGCAGAACTGGTCCAGCAGATAATTACACAAAAGATCATACCTGCTGTATAACTACATAACATACCAAATTCGCTCGGCATGCTACTATTGCTAGACCTTGATGTCGCAAAGGATACTATTTATAAATCGATATAAACGATGGTATCTGCAATGCCCAAATGTTCGGATACCATTCACCGATTAGCATTCAGCACGGCCATCGATGTCGTAATTTGCTTGACGATTGAAACATGATGTAATGACGAAAATCACATATATATGTCCATAATAAACCGTGAGCGTTTAAAATGATCCAATTGTAGGTGCAATAGCAATGTTGCAAATAATGATTATCCAGTAAAACGCTTTTACGAATGCAAAAGTAAATCCGGAATACTGATTATCCAGTAAATTGCTTTTACAAATCAAAAAGTGAATCTGAAATACTGGTTATCCCGTAAATTGCTTCTACGAATTTAATCTGTAATTTTTTTACCCTTTAAAAACAAGTAAATTTACTTATGACGTGCCCGTATATACCGTTAATCTAACTGACGGGACAAATTTACCGGTATAATTTGGGTAAATCTACGAATATTTCTAAGAGTGTAGATGTAGGCCTACAGATTATAAAATTGGATGTCCCGTCTTATCCCTGTGTAAATATGACAAGCCCCAGCACAAATACTTGCTAGAAGCAGCATCCACCATCTGCCATTTTAGCCCATTTCTCCTGGCTGGTTGGCCATGTAAATGATGAGAAAGAATTATCTTTGTCGCATCTACACCTTTTTTGAATCTTTATGTCAATAGAAAACCAGTTCTTCGACAGAGCCCGACCTAAAACAATGCACTCAGTCCAGATATGTATTCCATTTACTAGATCCAGACCCCCCCTCCCCCCGGAAAATCCATCCGTAGACAAGAGCAAAGGAGGGAAAAGGCCCTTTTGCCTGGGTACAAACCTATAAAACGAATATGGCCAACAAATATGTTGGTATAGTGTAGTGCTACGTTCCAGTTGCCATTTCCTGTAACACACGGAGCTTCAGATATAGTACATATCTGAATATTACAGAGACTTGATGACTCGGAGAGAAGGGATGTTGCTTATAATATAGTTAGATCATACCGATATTGACAACGGTCAATTATTGCGAACGAATTTTGAACGTTCGACCGATACATACATAACTTGTGTCAAGAATATGAAACTACGATGCCTTGCTGTATAAAAACTGTTATCCGTCAAAAAAATACTCGGTAGTTCTGTATATAAAGTTTTTATTTGTACTAGACGAGTGATGAAATCATGCGTAAGGTTACCTAAAATAATAAATAATTGCCAAGCAGTTTCAGACGAACAGCGTAAGATTTGACTTAATGCCAGCTGTTCAAAAAGGATAGAGCGTCAAAAAGCCAATTCATAATTCTAGTGGTAATAAATACATAGATCGCGTCACAATATCTCTATGCTATTGTTCCCAACGTCGCAGTTCTTGCGGCGACAATGAAGCCCAGAAAAATACCCGATGCAAGAGCGCAAGAGCAAGACAGAGCCGCGCAATCAGGCTTGCATTTAAAACATGTTTTAAACAGTGTTTTAAACATGGGCCTTTAAAAAAACATTTTAAAGTTGTAAAATCATGCCATAATAGTGTAAATAATTTACATAAAACATGTTGTATGAGCTTACAGACAATTACCTCCCAATATAGCCCACGTATTCCATATGGGATGGTTGGAAGCCTCAACATCGTCGCTTAAACAGCTATAGTACGTAGGTATTTCATCAAAGGAGCTATATTTACCCTATATTTTCCATTGTCAATGTCAATCCACTACGAGGCCACAATTGAATATTCGTGACGTCATCGCTTTCAAAAAATAAAACAAAAAATATTTATAAAACATGTCTTAAATAAGGGCCTTGTTTTGAACATGTTTGTTTTAAATGCAACCCTACGCGCAAAAGAGATTGAAACCGAAAAAAGAACTATGACATCGGGCACTAGGTCAAGATGGATGTCAGTTCAAGAGGCCGCAACTGGTCGTTCGGCACCCTCCTATCTGTTCATTACATCGCATTATGTCTTATCGCATTGTACATTGTGTGTGTCTTGCTCAGATGACATAATCTGACATGATTATTGAAACTGACTGTACATTAGAATAGATCGGCTATGAAAAGAAATGTAATGATAAATCTCAACTCTAATTTTTAGAACGTTCAGACTTTGAGACATCTACTCACCGTTTCCAAAATACAAAGTCGAGTTCCTGGCCGGCATCTTTGTCTCGATACACTAAAATGAAAAATAATTAACTAAGTATTAGAATACTTGTTACTAAAAGATGTATAAATCCTGTCACTGTCTGTTCTTTCAAATCCGCTCGCAACAAAGAAACAGTGAACTACTCTATTCATCAAATTAACGATCAACCGGGGCAACTTGGCGAATGGCCCTGTCAGTGTGATGTAACAATGGTATACACCCGAACTCTATGCGTTGAGTCGACATTTGCTGGCATAAGTCGATTTTGACGGTGTTTCGCAACACATTCGGTGTTTTTACGCAAGACTCGGCCCTTATCAACCTGGAAATTGTCAATTGATCTAATCGTACGCGGGAGGAAAGCGCATTCTTTACCTTTTCCCAAAGTATTTCGATAAATATAAATGGCGTATAAGCGATCATAAGGATGCCTTGTTATACACTTTTACATTGCTGGTGCCAGGGGCAGTGTCTCTAGTTCGACCGAAATTGGGTATCGTGATCTGAAGCATGTGGTCTACTGTAAAATGTGTCTCGATATTAATCGATGATCGACATTGCTCGGCTCGAGTTGACTTGTTTATGTTCCAATACGCCTTTCCGAAGTAGTAACCACTAGTCAACTTTTAGAATTCCCATGGTTGAAAAATCGCCTTCTATCAACTTTTCTGCAGTAATTAGGCTCGATGCGCTACATGTGCTCTCATTCTGGGTATTCCAGATTTCAATGGACTCGTCATTTAACATTTTGCAACCATGAAATCACGCCGCGCGCAATAGGCCTACTGATATAAACGTTAAAATATGCAGGTATGAACTAATGTATTTCATATTTTCTGTTGAATAATGTGAAATACGTAAGCCTTGTAAACCATGCCTAATGTCTATACCCTGTGTGACCACCACGAAGTCACATTTTCGCTTCGGAATACACTATTGTGACGTCCTTAAGACAATTAAAATCGTGTGCACTATATATAATAGTAATCTATCAAAACTGCGCCCAGATGAAACAAGTAAAGTCGAGCTTACGAAAATCGGCTGCAACTGACTATGTCGAGGACGCGTGCGACAGAAAGTGAAAGACGCGGATGAGAGTCTGACTGAGCGTAGTCCGAAAATATCGTACCTCAAGAAAAGACCAAGCAAAATACAATATCCGTGATCGGGCACAAATGACCTTATCGACGATAAGCACCAAAAAATTGTTCAATAAATACAATAATACAATATAATTGGCAGATGTATTTCTTCTCAAAGTCCCCAAGATGAGGGCTCGTTCACACTTCATCAGAGAAGGTTGTCGAATGTGAACTCAAGCTCATATGATATCGTCTGCCACCAGTCGAAGACAATATTGAAGTGTCTGTGCGTACTCACTTGAGTAGCGAGTCATGTTTTCAGCTGGCTTTGCCCCTGTGATCAGAAGTTCGGGACGGGTTTTGGAGAGGACGTTCGCCATGCAGCGAATGTACACTATTCACGACGTTACTAGTGACGTCATAGATCGCCCATGATTTAGGTTAAATAACCGTCAATGCCGAAATTCATAAAACACAGCTCACCGAATGAGAAGTCATCGTCCTAGTTATAAATAAGAATCAAAAGCAGTGATCTGTTTATGGAGAGCTTCTTGGAGGTACAGAACTTCAATATACAATTAAATAGTATATTCATATTGAAATGAACCCGAATATTTTCGGCTGACACTCGTCAGGGGTAATCGTCAGCAACTAGTAGAGAATTGGAAAGAACATTGTATATCAACAATCGTATCACAAAGTATGACGTCACCAGCTCTCTCATTCGAAATTTCATGCTGGTGACGTCATACTTTGTGATACGATTGTTGATATACAATGTTCTTTCCAATTCTCTACTATAGTTGCTGACGATTACCCCTGACGAGTGTAAGCCGAAAATATTCGGGTTCATTTCAATATGAATATACTATTTAATTGATCTGTTTATGGATATGCTGATTCTACTTTTGGTTCAACTCCAGGACACGCAATGCTGATAGCGTCATCACCGCATTGCCTTCAAATACGGTCTCCCTAATATACATATGCACATATATACAGAGAACAAATCCATAACACACGCGCGAAGGTTTTTCCAAGTATAGCACTAAAAGTAACAAATTTGCTGTGATGGCCAGTGTATAATTACACTGGTGATCCGAAGGTCATTTCAGTTTTGACTTTCTGCGATGTTTTGCAGTTGAAACCCCTTTAAATACGTGGGTCATGAGGTCGTGATATCGCGCCATCAATGAAATAAAAATATATTATATAGCAGAGTTGGATCAATTGTAATTTGTAATTGAGCTAAATGTAATTGTTTACATTTTTTCATGTAATTGTAATTGTAATTGAAGCATTTTTGTTTTGTGTAATTGTAATTGTAATTGTAATTTGCTAAAATATTTCTCTAATTACATTTTCAATTACATTGTTATTGAATACTGACAATCACAACATAAAATAATTAGCCTAGCTACATCGGTGTTCTATGCGTGCCTCGTTGACTATATAATTCCGCCATGCTAAACTGTTTTCCATACTTCAGTAGCAACAGATACCTTGGTGAACTACAATATAGGCAAAACCAGTGGTTCTCAAAATGATGGGCGTACCTCCTTTGGAAGGCGTGAAAGCATCTGAAGAGGGCGCGAAGCTCAGGTAAACTGAAAAAAAATCCGCGCTAGGCGCGATTTACCTCATTTCATACTTATTTCTCTGTGAATAGTCCGAAATTCATGTTGGAGAATTTTCTCATTGACAGTCATAACCTTTCATACCATGAAACTATCTGTAAGGATTCTAACATGCTGGTTTCATTGTGTGATATGACGTAAGGGGGCACGGAATATTTCACTGTCATAAAAGTAGCCGTGTCTGAAAAAGTTTGAGAAACAGGGGGATAAACTGAATCTTAATGTTTCAAAAATGGATGACCTGCAAATATACTCTTCTGAAACCTGTGCTGAACCATTTCCTACACCACAGCAACCAAGGCTTCATAAAACTTGATCACGCATTTGTAGAGATGTTATCCCAATCTTAACTCCGATCTTAGCCAAATTTACCAGGGCCAGAAACTTTCCGCACCCTAATGCTCATCAAATACAGTCTAACAGTTTTTGAGCAAGTGTTTTTTAATTAAAGGGTATTCTACCTATCAGGAATGAAACATGAATAGCTTGAGATTGTTGCTAATTACGTTGCTACGCTTGTCAAAGAGCACCTCTCTCCCGAATAATTACATGTGTAACAGTAATTGTAATTTTAATATATTACATATTTACCAGTAATTGTAATTGTTGCTGTAATTTGATATTTTCAACATTGAGTAATTGTAATTGTAATGTAATTGAAACAAGCAAGGGAGTAATAGTAATTGTAATTGTAATTAACTGAAATAATGTAATTGATCCAAGTCTGCTATATAGTAAGAATATAGCATATAATTATCGTGGTGAAATAAAATACGAATAGGCTTAATCAAGTCCCTGCAGTAATTCTATTTGTAGTTCGAGTTTTTTCAATATTTTGAATACGTTTCTCGACCCATTAGCGGGTCATACAAAACGATGTTGCGGGTTGCACTTGGCCTACGGGTATTTTGTTTGCCCACGCCTATTGTAATATATACTGCTCGTGTCGCTTACTTGCACTGTCGGAATTTAAATAAGCTGGTTTAAAAGTCCCCGCATCTTTTACATGTACCTAGTCCGAAACGTTCAAAGTAGCACGTGCACTCTCTATTACGATATAATGCAGAAAAACACGTTCCAAACTTCCCAATCATTTTATATTTTTAGATGTTCCATATCTTTAAGTAATGGAAAACCGTCCATCTTTTTGCATTTCGGAATGGAGAAATAAAACTGTAACAGGCCTATATGCAATGTTTCCTCAAAGCTGCGCACGCGAGGAAATGCGCAGTGCTGAGACGGTCTCTACGCACAGAATTGATGAGCTTTTTTTCAGTCATTACGCACTAAGTTGGTTAGTGTGTGCAGACTCGCAAAAAAATAGAGATAACATTGCCTATAAGTAGGGCTGGGCAAAATGATTCGAGTACTCGAATCTGAATCGACTAATTATTTTAATGATTCGAGTCGAGTAGTAAAACACGATTTTTTTGAGTCTGACATTCAAGGCCCATCGCCACTGAAATATATTTTATCGACAGGAATTATGGTTTCGATACTATTTTCCACTGGGGAGGCCTTGAAACCTTGATTGGCCGTATCACAGCATACGAAACAGTACAAAGCTATACGAACGATACCGGAAATAACACATTTCCGAAGTTATGATCCTTCTACAACATTGTCACAAAGTGAAATGAAGTCGGTAGGGTCGAAATAATTCCAAAATATCTTTAATATGATGGCTAACAGATATTATATTCTTTGTGATGGCATAAGAGGAACATATTTGAACCTTGACACCTTATATACTGTTATTACGTAATAACGAGTGATACTCGAATACTCGACTCGACCCGAAGCATAATACGTGATTCAGAATCGAATCACTCAGGTACCCGATTTTGCCCAGCCCTACCTATAAGTCGCGGACCGGCGTTCGAGAACCAATGTGCTATATCGATGACAAGCGCGCACACTCTCTGACTACTAATAAAAGATGCTCAGAAACGAAATGCAGAGAGTAGTCAAATAGCATATTGTCTATAATCTACATGCACGTAGTCAAGTACAGACTTGGGGTAATCGCGATTAGTAATCGTGATTGATTACGACGATTACAGTATTTTCAAGTAATCGTAATCGCAATCGATTACATTCGGAAAAAAACCAAAGTAATCGTAATCGTAATCGAATACTTCACATATCTAATCGATTTCTTTGTGGGAGAACGATTACTTCTTATTTGTACAAGGACTATCACGTGAACCAAACAGTGAACATTCTTGAACAAAACGATATTATATCAGGTTGTTGATGGCAGAAACGTCGGATTTTTAAATGCCACTGCCTATTATTATGTAACAAGTATTGACTTTGTTCGCCATTGCGTAACGAATGAGCGAATCGTGGTAAACAGATATTCGATGAACACGTATTGGCGTTGGCGTTTTACTGGATTCGGACATGTCCTGGAAGAGTCACATACAATCGAAGATATGTGGTCTATTTCGCCGCCTTAGCTACACTCTGCCAGTCAACGTGCTGTTGATACTTCTCAACATTCTATTCCTATCAAAGTTACAATACGGAATTCTTTGTTGGGGTGCTGCCCGCAAGAATACAATTGACCCACTGCAAAAACTTCAACATCGGATCATCCGTATCATTGCCAAAGCCCCACGGGGGCCTGGATGTGCAACTGATAACTCGCTTCTCAAAAAATTTGGTGTTCTTAACTTAGAAGATATGAGGAAGCTAGAAATTGCCACGTTTAGGTATCAGTTCCATTGCGGTCAATGTCCCTTAAATTTCAACGACTACTTCACCTCGGAGACAAAAGCGCACAAATACAGCACACGCGCGTCAACGAAGAACAACTACCATATGATCAGGACTAAATACAAGAAAACGCATTGCTCTGTCAAGTAGCCTATGCCGAACCCCAATTGTGGAACAGCATCTCGCCGGCTATCCGACTGTCGTCGAGCATGTCCGCATTCAAGTCGAAATACAAGCAATTTCTTCTAA
>ATSW01002966.1:0-16369 GCA_000444245.1 Botryllus schlosseri | reverse complement strand
GAAGAATCTTAGGCTATATGTACATATATAATCAACTAAATTATAACTTAATACAACCAAATACTCCAATGTTACTTTTACATTCATGCATCGAACAAGCAGGCTGCCGGCTCGTAAGCCTCTGATTCAGATATTAATTTCCTACGTGCCGCTTCAGAGACACTACGGTACAAAGCCTGACTGTTCAACCCACCGTGAAAGACGGAACGATCGTGTATGAGGACTCGCCTCTGGTGCGAGCCGTGAGATTGGGACACGCGTTGGTGGTCGATGAAGCCGACAAGGCGCCGACGCACGTAACCTGCGTGCTGAAGAATCTTTTGGAGAGCGGGCGCGCCACTCTGGCCGACGGGCGGAAAATCGTGTCCGGTAAATGGAATTGTTTTGCTCTGAGGATTGGGCGACTTGACTTATCATGTATCATATTTGTTTGTGGCAGTGGTTCCCAAAGTGATTGATATTGCCCCCTGGTGTGATAGTTTGCGAGACAGGTGGATGGAAATGTAAGAAAGATCGTTTTGCGCACAAATGTAACGTGCGAAGGGCCGATAGGGTGGCGAAAGTCCTAAAGAATGTAATGCGTTATATGGCTTGGTCGAGTCCTGTGCAATGAGTCAATATCCAAATTGACTCGAGTCGAGTCACTGAAATATTGTGACTCAAGTCCGTTACAACCCTGCCTGATAGCAAATATAATCATTCTTTCGATCAGATGAAGCCGAACTGAGCAATCTTCTGACGACGTACCAGGACGAAGACGTGATCGTTATGCACCCTGGTTTCCGCATGTTTGTTCTCGCCAACCGACCTGGATTTCCATTCCTCGGAAACGACTTCTTTGCCGCCATGGGTGAGTGGTCAACGTTCTGACTTCTCTACGTTCTGTGACCAGAGTAAAGTACAAGTATATCGTTCCTGTCTGTCCCAGGCGACGTGTTCAGTTGCCACGCCGTCGACAATCCCAGCGTCGAGTCTGAACTGAAAATGCTGCAGCAATACGGAGTGGACGTGCCTGAACACGTACTGCGTAAGTTGGTGGCCGCGTTCGGGGAGCTACGCGCCATGGCGGACGAAGGACTGATCTCGTATCCCTACTCCACGAGAGAGGTCGTGAACATTGTCAAGCATTTGCAGGTGGGTGATTGTGATTGCTGATAATGCAGCAGTGAGGGTGTCGACGATTAGGTTTTTCTTGCCTTGGTACTCTATTACATGTAGAATTAGCAATTTTCAAGAGTCCGTGGGCATGCGACACTTGAGCATGTGGGTAATATTTTGGGTGATGGCCAGGTATAGTTTAGATTGAGGATAGGGTTAGGGTTAGATTTGAGGTTGTAAAACCACATCCCGAAGTGGCACATGCTGAAGTGTCGCATGTGTCAGGCAACCAAGACTAAACTACTTCAAGTGGTGCCGCAATGTGAAACATAGTCTCCTCATGGCGTAGTATCTGTAGGCAAAACGATTGAATACCCAGAAAAAGTAAAAAAGTACTTCGTTACTGACTATATCTGGCCAAATCACCTCCTAATTCACACTCATAAATTCATAAATAAGCCATTTTCTTATGCTACATTCATCAAGTGCCAAATACACAATATGTCCGCCGCACGCTGGGCCTGTTTTTGCGACTGTCTTTACATTGCTGTGTATTGGTCACAGGAATTTCCGAAAGAAGGCCTCGCCAGCGTGGTTCGGAACGTTTTCGATTTCGACGCGTACTCAATTGAATCGAGACAACAGGTGGAGTCTGTGATGCACAAGCACGGCATACCCATCGGAGCGCGACCGCAAAACGTTGAACTTTCCAACCAGTGAGAAGATAATTTTCAATGTAGATGACAACGTACCTTATCAGCGATTTCGCGCTCGATTAAAAGCTCGGTTGTTTTACGTTCTATGCAATAAATGTCAATCCCAAAATACTATTTGTGGTTTGTGAATGTAAATAGTGGAACACTAGGCAGAGTATATTCGTGGCCAAGTCACGACATAACTCTCGTGGTCAGCATTGTTGATGTGAACTGAGCTGTATTTGCAGGTTTCCTATGAACCCCCCAGAGCATTCTGGATATTGGACGATAATGAACGATGCCAAAAAGGCGTGCAAACCGAGGCCAGTTAAGCTCAATGTGAAGGTAGATATCGTTTTTTAGAATCGTTCGAGATCTTCAGCGTTGTTACTAAAGCTAAACTCCACAGGGCCCGGTGTATTTGCACGTTCAAGATTTTCCGCTCGAAAGGGTTGAGGATCGGGCGCTGACGTTTTCCGAGCAGAGAGCGCACTGGCAAATTCCGAAGCTCTCCCAAGTGTCGATAATTTCTGACATCGCGACTACGAAAGGTGTGATTGTTAGTTTCTGCTCCTGACAGGAGTGAGCTATTCTACGAGAAGAACTGCGAAATGTCACAAGCATCACTTTCTTCATCTCTAATAAGACTGCAGTATTTACAATGTTAAAGGCTTTATAGTACTTGCAAGACCTAACATCTCATGAGGAATTACTGCCTCTAGTGGCGAGACTTTTTGCAAATATTCGGTATCGGATGTCACTGTCACATAGCAATCATGAATACCTGAAAAAAAATTTAAAACTGCCGAATTTTAGAGATCTTTTCTCAAGACATTACAAACCGAGCTAAATTAGAAGCTCACTTCGTCGGCTGCACAATTTATTTTTGCGCATCCCTGGTCTACTGAAATTGTGTTCCAAATCGATGAGTTTTGTATTTGTCCCGTCAATCTTGATATTTGCCACATTATTGCGGTGGTATACAATACACACGCAGATAAAAAATTGTGTGTGATAAATTTATCGTTAATAATGAATAACGTCTGTGGCTAACAAAATCATTTGGAAGGGCAGAAAAGCTGATTTTAGTAAGAAAGAAAATCGATGGGCAAGTATTTTCATGTTAACATATATCGATGGTCTTGACTTTGTGTGATAACAAGCATTGAACCATCACAATAGTGATGCTAACAGTGTTCAAAACCTAATTTTTCATACCAACCTCACCGCGTGTTATTTTCTTATGGTGTTTTACTGTATTATGACATGGACTACTTGACCACCTCTCACGATGTAGCTGTATAATTTATTGAATCGTGCATTACGAAACTTTCAGACAGCACGACTGGCGATCAAGTGCATGTGGCCACGGTGAACACCGCCTCATTGTACTCCTACGCGCAAGGCAGTCAGCACGTCAAATTTATGGATCTTTTTGACGTGTTCCCAAACTCAGGACCCACTTTCCAAACAAGCGTAAAAATCGCGCCCCTCGGCAATCCCCTCCGTGGTCAAGTTCTACTGTTTGAAGAAAAGGTATTTTCCTGCTATTCGGTGCTTTCATGGTTACAGATCATGCTCTCGTAGTTACATAACTTCAATATACAATTGAATAATCTACCAAGTGCCAACCTAGCTTGTGCCACGAGAAGGAGTTTGTGTATCATCTAAAAACAGTGCATGGTGATACGATTGTTGATATACCGTACAATTTTCTTTTCAATTCTCTACTAGTGTCGGTGAAAAATATTCAGGTTCATTTCAATATGAACGTATTATTCAATTGAATAGTATATTCATATTGTAATGAACCCGAATATTTTCGGCTGACACTCGTCAGGGTTAATTGTCAGCAACTGGTAGGGAATTGGAAAAAACATTGCACATCGACAATCGTATCACAAAATATGACGTCACCAACATGAAATTTAGAATAACACAGCTGTGTCGATAAAAGTAGTTTGTGTACCATCTAAATGTAGTACATTGGACGCTCTCTTATTCGAAATTGTATGCTGGTGACGTCATATTTTGTGATACGACTGTTGATGTACAATGTTCTCTCCGATTCTCTACTAGTTGCTGGCGATTACCCCTGACGAGTGTCAGCCGAAAATATTCGGGTTCATTTCAATATCAATATACCATTCAATTGTATATTGAGGATCTGGACCTCCAAGAAGCTATTCAAATATTATTCAAGTGCATGTTAATAGTTATTCCGTTTTTCAGTCCAACGTTGTCTTGGTGGCGGATACAAATTCTGGTTCCGTGCGTAGACTGGTGATACCAGGCGTCGACCGCGAACTGGGCATGGGATCTGTGGCTAATCTGTTCCGGCCCAAGCAAACGAGTCCGTCCATGTACAAAATGGCCGCCGAATACAGCAACGAGTTTGGCACGGTCGTCTTTTATCAAATGAACGGGTATGAATGCATACGAATGTGGATTATACGCAAGTACAGCCGAAAAGTGACTATTTGACTTTCGTGTCTGTTACTAAGGCAGGCAATGTCGCGTTGAACAAGCTTTGTCCAAAATAAGTCTGTTGACTGTGCACTGTGTGAAGAAGATGGTCTCCCAGTTGATTAAATATATATCGAAACCAGGTTCCGAAGTTCAAGCTGAACTGAATTTAAGCTGCTGAAATGTATACGCGACTACCGCAATTGGACTGATGACATTACCATCAACCTAGCTCGAGTGATATAGAATGGCTTACATTCATAATATAATATTTTTCCTCAATGTTAACAGTTTCTGGCCCTATTTTCCGAGTATCAGGATAGACGAAATACCGATAACGTTGTAACTTTACTATTCTTCGAAGTTACAATAAAATGTCTGTCTTCGCCTCCCTGGTCTCGAGTTATGCATAAGGACTCGAGTACAAGTCAAGTATGTATAAAGATTCCAAAAAAAATAGAATTATGGTCGTTTGTTACTGATCAGCTCTGGTTGTCATCCCAAGTGTATTGGTGTATGTCGCTCCAAATATTGTGATTCTTAAGACTATTCTCTAATTTCCAGAAAGAAAATTTATCACGTCGACGCGATTGAGGGTAAAGTTCACGAATATGATGTCCCGTTCATGATCGGGGGTTTCCACATGACCGAACACAACAAATGGCTAGTCACCGAAGCGGAAACCAATAGGTTCGGCGGTTACGTGTGAAAAGTAAATTTGAAAATCTTGAATTGTATGTGATTTTAGAAAATTCCTTCTGTCTGGGTCTGACACTGATGTCCTTCCCAACTCTCTCAGACTAGTCAAGGAAGAGGGCGTAAGTAAAGGGTTTGGCAGTTTCACGGGTAAGTTTCACGGTTCAGATGTAATCTTCATATTTGACTCAGTACATAAACAGGATTGAACTTAATAGACATTGAAGTCATATCCAATTGAAATTTCAAGATCCAGCAACGAGTCTAGTATTCAGCGGGGTACCGCAATCTTCAAACTTTTCCTTGATTTTTCAGAGACTACCCAAGACGAATTGCTAGCGATTAGCGCCGAGGGCCTTTCCTCGGATACACTCAGCCAAGCGTTGCAGCAATCAATATCTTCACCAAACAGAGTGGTCGTCGATAAGCACAATTTTGCGCACTGCATCGTTGGTTTCCCGGATTGGAGGTGAGAACGGAAATCAGGGTCGTAACCAAGTCACAAGGCTCCGAATCATAAGTCAATCTCAATTTTATAGTTTTGACTCGAGTCAAGTCGGGTCATTTTCAATTCACCACCGAGTCATGGTATTATGACTCAAGTCGAGTCCAAGTCCTTGTGTTGACTGACCAGTTTCAGTTAAAGTCTTGCTAAATCCACTTTTCATAACTCTGTTTGGTGATATCGAATGGTTCGCATTAATAATATACTAATTTTCCTCATTTTTAGCAGTTTCGTGTCGCATTTTCAAGCCAATAAACGAAATCCCAATAGTGTGGTTACTTTACTATTCTTCGAAATTACGCTGATATGTCGGTCTTGGCCGTCTCAGTTTTGAGTCATATCACTTGGTTCGAGTCATGCGCAACGACTTCACAGTCCATGTCCAAGTCGAGTCAATACACAGATTGACTCGAGTCAAGACAAGACACAAAATCGTGACTCGAGTCGATACTGTGATGATTAGGGCTTGAACAATGTGATTTGGGTATTGAAATTATATGCTCCTTCCCACTAACGAGAATTATAATTTCGATACCTCTTTCCCAACATGGAAGCCTTGAAATGTCGATTGGTCGTATCACAAAATACTAAGCATGTGGTACAAAGCTACTCACGTTGTGGGAATGACATTTATGTATAGTCGTGAACATTATGAACAACCCACGGCGTTGTCACGAAGTGCAATGAAACAAGTATGGTCCAAATTATCTTCATGTGGTGTGGAACTGGCGTTATTGTCTTTGTAGTCATGTGAAAAGTACATAAGAACTTTCAAAATCACCCATACTTTTATGACGTCTAGTGATATTCGAAGCCTAATACTCAATTCAGAATCGAAACGCTAATGAACTCTAATTAGCCCGCTTCTAGTAATGACACAACAATTATTATCGATGATTATTGTACACACGCAGGCTCCAAGCGAAATACATTCGTTTTCGCGCGGCGACACGATCATTCCTGAGCAAAACCGGACTCATTTCCGCAATCCGCCGCCATCGCTTCCAGCACCGCCTTGCGCGGTACTCCCGGAAATTGGTCAGGTCGTTAGGATCGTGCCGACAAAAAGCGCACCCGACCAGGCGTTTGACAATAGTGAGAAATCTGGTGATTGCAAGCTCTAGTCCGGATACTGGTAACTTATCTTTGGTATTTTACAGAAGCACGAGCGGATGATGCTTCGTACTGCATAGAAGTTGCTGACATCAAGAACCACAAATTGTTTTACCTACCTGTTCCAAAGTGAGTCGTCGAACTGGAAATTCCTAATGGTTTTGCGGTATTGGTAGAGCTATTCAACGTAATTAGCATTGGTACTCAAGTAGAGGTTGAAGTAATGTCATAAATTTCTGCTGGATGGCATGTAGTAGCAGTAATTTCCATCACAAGCAGGAGTAGAAATTTTAAAGACATTCCGCGACTACATTAGACGTGAGTAGAAAATCCAGGCCTACGCCAGTGAATAGTTTCAAAATATAGATTTGGTTGAGGTGAGGGGTCGGACAGCGCTACAAATAAGTGCAATTTTCATAAATAAATTCAGTTACCGTGATATAGAACTATGCCGCCCGGTTGTTCTGACAATTTAGCACGTTACGGCCATCCAAACATATCCCGGAATTTCTTTCTATTTTAAAAATTTGAAAGTGTTGGAAGCAATTAGTCTTGCCTTCAAAACTGTTCAAGTAGAGGTGAGAGTAGTATAAAATTAACATAACTACTTTTGTAAGTTGCACTCATGCAATACCTACTTGAGTACTCCCAAGGTAAGTATTTTCGATACTTAATTTCAATTTGAACGTTGCCAGCCCGCCTCGCATGTCACCCTACGTGTCCTGGCAAAAAATGATTTCGGAATCGGGCGTGATGATTTCGTCTGGAAGCGACAACATCGTATACACCGTCGACACTTCGGGGTAAGCGAAATTTCGTGCGTGATTCAGTTAAATCATACAACGCGGGTACCGTTACGTGTAGATGCGTACGCGAGTGGGAGACCGAACTAGCGGCTGTGTCTAATTCTCTCGCTGAATGGAGATCGATGATTGGGGCGGACGCGGAGAACTCTCACATGCAGGTAATTAGTTATTCTTGTAAGCAGAGCAAAGTAGTCGTTCGTACTAGCGTAGAAATAAACGTAATGACTTAAATTTCGATTCTCAAACCGAAGTGATTTCTAGGTACCGTAATAGAAAAAGTAAGTGTTCTAGATCTATAGTTTTGCCGAAAAATTTATTGAGTAAATAGTGCAAGCAGGCAAAAAACTAGAAATACTGTGTTACTGAGCAATTCTACGAACAGTGAATTACAAGCAGCAGCTTCCAAGTATGTACAAAAGTTAGTATTATAGGCCTAGATTTGCTTTAAAAAACTGAAGATTTTGAAGTAGAACTAAGTAGTGTGAGAAGACTAAACTTTTTTGAGTACTTTGAAAAAGTAGAAGTACTTCTTTACCGGCCACCTCTGATCGTAAGATAATACCGGTACTTTCAGATTACGACAGAAAAAGAGAGTGGAAGAGACCCGACAGCCCCAAAGCACGGAAAGACAGATTTGAAGAATCAACCGCACGTCGGTGGCAACACGTGGGCCGGAGGGACTGGCGGTAGCAGCACAGCTGGGCTCGGTGGTAAAGGCGGCCCGTATAGGCTGGACGCCGGGCATGATGTCACCCAAGTAGGTCCTTTTTGTGTAATTCATGTTCGCAGCTTGTCCTTTTTATGTTAGCTTCTATTCATGATGATTCAGTGTGCATGCATCTTATTTTCATGCTCTAGCCCAGCAGCCTAGGTGCCTAGGAGCTTTTTTCAGGGGGCATATTCAAGTCTACTCCACTATTAGTACAACAATACGCTACTTTTCCATCTTGAGTTTACTTTATTTTCTCCATCGCCAAACCAGCAATTAAGACATTGTTATCGCAAACAAAGGTTCAAACATCACATTAACTGAATATGTAATAGGTAATTAATGTACTGACATGCTTTTTGTGTGTTGTATTTATGGAATTTTATCATTCAAAGTCCTGGCTACTGTATAAATCAGTTTTTCAATTAATATAATGTTCCTCGAATTTGAAAAAATAGGGGGGCATAGTTTTTTCAAATTTTTTAAAGAGTGCCAACGTGTAAAAATCGGTTGGCAACTCATTATCTAATCCAAGATTGATGTCTGATGGAGAGACTGCTCCGATTCGTTTTGACACCATCTTATATTTTCATTGTATGACAATCTTGTCGTGTTTTGAATCGATAAAAATATCACTAAATGACTGACTGAGAGCATAGAGAATTTTCACACTGCCGCAACGCAGGTGCCGGATTGGGAAAAGGAAGCTGTTCCGGAACACGTAAAGAAAGCGGCCCGCGAGATGGCGCAAAAGGCATTCCACCAAAGGTAGGCGTTTGGTTTTGCGATTTTCCGATATAATCAAACGTTATATGTTTTAGGTTGAAGGAGATCAACATGAGTGAATATGACGCTCATATGTATGAGAATTTCTCGGCGTCAGTAAGGAGGCAAGTCAAGTCTCTTCGGATTATTATGGACAGTTTGCAGGTATAGTCATTGACAATCATGGGCTGAGACATAAATCATAATAACTAGAAACACCTTCAGTTTTGATGTAATTCAGTGGTGCCTATTTTTATTTTTTTTATCTCGACCCAAATTTGAAGCCATAGTGTCATTGGTAAAATCTCGCGACGCGAATGATGTTGATTCGTCAAAGCTTGTGTGATGAAATTGCCCAGAGACAACAGTTCTCCAGAGCCATAAATTCTCCAAATTAGAGCAGTCAAGCATGAACAGCTAAACCAGATTAGTTCATAATTCATATTTCACTGATAATTCCAACTGCGCGTTGTTACTAATTCAGCACAGCGATATGAAAACTTGATAACAAGCTGGTACGACTTTTTGTTGGTTGAAGTTACAACATAGTTCAATATATAATAATAAGACATTTCATTGTGAATTGGCTACGGCTAAAGAAAACTTATTACTCGATTACTACTGATTGCGCAGTATGTATTCTTGTAACTGCATATGACAGTGTCTTAATTGATTATGTCTTGCTACAAATATCCTTAGTTTTTAGCCCATGCTTACTTACTGTACAATTCAATTTCACGGTCGATGCCAGCCGTGGTCCTGCCTTACGAAAAGAGTTTCTTTTAGGCCAAAGGCAAAGAGCGACAATGGCACCGACACCAGACAAACGGTGAACTCGATGACATGAAACTCATCGAAGGACTCACGGGCGAGAAGAATATTTATAAACGAAGAGCTGAGAAGGAGCCAGAGGTATTGCTTCGTAAATTATGTTTTCCCATTGAGATTATGCAAGAAACTGTCCAAAACACTGACCTACAATGTTTAATAGTTAACCTTGGCTAAACATTTCCTTATTAATATATTAATATCATAATTGTTGTATTTTTCTAGTCCTAATAATGAATAGTATATTCATATTGAAATGAACCCGAATATTTTCGGCTGACGCTCGTCAGGGGTAATCGCCAGCAACTAATATATTCAAAGCAGCGAAATGGTGGATGTAAACCAAATTTATCCCTGCGAACTGGCACACATAATACGTATTTGTGTTGCGGTGTTTTTCCTTGCTGCTCCCGTCATTTTGAGTCGCTTAAATCCGGAAGTCACTACGAAACTGAGAAAATATCCGGTACAGACGTGAGCTAACCAATATCGGTTATCAACGCCTCAAAAAAGCTGTTGACAGTGAAATTCTAATATTATTCCATTGAACTAACGACACTAATAATTTATGACCGTCTCCTCATTTAAAGCCTGGCACACCACAACAGAAGCCAAAAAGACTCAGAATAGTTGTCGACGTCAGTGGCAGCATGTACCGGTAAGAAACGATTCTATTACTCTCTTTGATATCCATGTAAAATTTGCTTTCACTTCACAGATTCAACGGCTTGGACAATCGACTGGAAAGATCGATGGAAGCGGTGTGTATGGCGATGGAAGCATTTGAAGGTTATAAAGATAAATTAAAGGTACTTCTATACGATGTGCTCTTACCGTCAACATTCCAAAGACGGAAAAGCAAGACGTTTCTCTGTTATGGAATAATTAACACCGTCATTCAAGTTCCAGACTATTGCACATAGTTATGTTAGTGGAGCTCATACGTAACAATTCACATCCTGTACTACAACTACTCACATCCACCCAGTGTTGGGATCAAGTCACTACCTTCGAGTCACGAGTCATTGCAGATTTTGACTCGAGTCAAGTCAAGTCAATCAATTTTCAAAGGTGACTCGAGTCAAGTCAAGTCACTTGTTTTTTGGAGGTGACTCGAGTCTAGTCGAGTCAAGTCAAGTCACGAGTCAAGTCACAATTCAAGTCAAATTAAATTTTTAAACCATGAATGAGGATTCAATGTCATTACATTTTGCACACAACTGTGAAAGACAAATTAATTGATCATTTATCTTGAATCAAATACCGAATGTCTAGTTAAATATACATGCAAAAAGACGTTGTATCCCTCACGCACACGTAGACGTATAACTGCTAATAAAATATGTGAGTAACTGTATGCTACAGTGCGTTATTATCAGCCAAAATATTGGACCTAATGCTAAGATTTGAGAAGTTGCAACAAAATGATAAGGTACGATAGCCTATACACTACCCATCTACACATCCGTGAGAATATAAACGCCGAAACTATATTTGTTCGATTTAAATCATACAAGAGGGTTGGTAAATGTGATCACTGCGCGAATTAAGCATTGAGCCGTCTACGAAACAGAGACACATTGCTATTTGGATTGATCTTCTACTACTACTTCGACAACGTTAGCTGTGATCGTCTAGTTTGTGGTCAATTTATTTGTGATCTAACAATGGATGATATTGTAACGTAGAATCAGTGAATGACTGGTTGCTCTCACAAGTGACACCGGCGTATATCGAACAATCCGAACATACACAAGATACAGTGATTTATTCGGCACCGTTTACTTGATGACTTGAAATTGACTCGTAAATTTTACTCGAGTCACGAGTCAACGCACATTTTTGAAGCTCCGAGTCAAGTCAAGTCAAGTCATTTTTCCAAGTTGAGTCCATGCACAAATCAACTCGAGTCGAGTCATTTTACGCATTTGAAAAAATGAGTCTAGTCAAGTCGAGTCACCAAAAAATCTTGACTCGACTCATGACAACCTTGGAAAAATCCAAAATGTAAAATCAAAATAGTTTGACCTAAAAAACTGATTGAAGAGAAATGGAAGAAGTTTGAACACAGAGCCGCTTGAGCAAGTTGTACAAGTAAACAAAATGAGTATTAGGAAAAAGTAGTACTTCAATATTAATGACCGCCTCTTCTCATATCGTTTATCCAAAATAATTTCAGTACGACGTTTGGGGCCATAGCGGCGACGGTTATGAGATCGAACTGTTGAATTCGGAAAAACCGCCGCTGAACAACAAGGAGCGGCTGAAAGTGTTACAAACGATGCACGCGCACGCCCAATTCTGCATGAGTGGAGACCATACTCTGGAAGCTACAGATTTCGCGATCAAGGTAAGCTTTCGACCGGGGTTTGAAATTGAGTACCTGGGTGATTCGATTCTGAATCCGCTATCGCTCAGTATGATATCATAGCAGTATGAAAGATGTGGAAAGTTCAAACATGTACATGTTATGGGACCACAAAGAATGTAATGCCCGTTCTGCATGACCATACCTATTTCGTTGCACTTTGTGACAACGCTGTGGGACATGGGTTGATAACGGCCTCACAGATTATGTCATTTCCACTAACGTGTGTAGCTTTTTACTGCATGTTTCGTAAGCTCCGATACGACCAATCGTGTTTCAAGACTTCAATAGTGGAAACTATAATTTTCGTTGATCAACTATCGCTTTGTGGTCAGGAGCGCATAATATCGGCACTCAAACCATTGTGCCCAACCCTAGCAATCTAGAATCGATTCTTTTACAGTCTGTGAAAAATGAAGAGGCCGACGAGCACTTTGTGATTATACTGAGCGACGCCAATTTCGATCGATACGGAATCAGACCGGTTAGATTCACGGAAGCCCTGCAGCGAGATGAGGAGGTCAACGCTTTCGCGATTTTCATCGGATCTTTGGGAGACCAGGCCGAAAGGTATTCACAAATCCTTGTTAGGTGTCTGGAAGGCACTTTCAGGCGATTTTTACCACTTTCGCTTTGTAAAGATTGACTGAAGTGGTTTAAGTAACTAGCTGGTACTCAGGTAGAAGTAATGCTGTAAATTTTCTACTCAAATACAAGTACAAGTAGCGATTACAAAGGCATTTCAAAACTACTTGGTAAGTTTAGGTCTCTAAACGACTCGAGTACTGTAAATTCGTTTCAAGAAGTGGGTTCAGTCGAGGAATCGCACACTTGTAGGACTTGAATTGGAGGTGACTTATTTCAAAACTTGCAGGGTGCATTATTGCAACTGCTGCAAAATGACTATATACACTACAAAGAAGTGCAATTTTCGAACATATATTGAATTACTGTGAATCTGTGATATAGGGGTTATTTCGTTGAGTTGTTCCGATAATTTCACTCGTGACGGTGATGCAAGCATCTCCCGAAGCGACTTGATACTTTACGAAATACAAAGCGTAAAAAGTGAGTATTTTTGCCTAAAAAGTAAAGTAAAAACTAAGTTCAAATGCAGATCATCTGTCTTTGTCGCTCAAGTGAGTCATCTATTGAGCGTCTGATATTGTGCTATGTATATGTATCACAAACCGCAAGCCTCACTCTTACCTTTTCTCCTGTTTAGACTCAAAAAGCAGCTGCCCGCTGGAAGATCCTTCGTGTGTATGGACACGAAAAACATCCCTCAAATCATGCAGCAGATATTCACTTCTACCCTCCTCAGCACCAAATGAATGAAATTATGATGATGTATGTTCATTGTTCAATTATTTTTCAATCAGAAGAAATATAAGTCTCTATTCGATTCAAGTGTGGATTGTGTCTCATCGGCAACATGAGTACCGACAAGTGGTTATTTACGCAGGTAGATATACGGCTACAAGAAATAAACGATCATACTCCAGGCTAACACGTATAGTTGATAGTCTTTTCGAATAACGATATAGTTAGTGAGTTGTTTTGAAAGTCGTTGTCAAATGCGCATCCATGCTGAAACCTTGAATCTGACATGGAAATATGGATGCAGCCAAAATAATGAGAAATTTTGTCAACTACGATGACACAACTTGACTGGAGTCACATAGAAGATCTGTGAGACTTGCAGTAACTCTCAGGTAGTGACGGTCGCTCAGGCAAAGTTGAGGTGTGTGGCAAGGTTAATCAAAGTGCAAGTATCAACAGACGACGCAGAATTCATATGAAATTATGTATTTGGCAACAAACGACATAGACAACACTCTTCCTCCACCAAACACTTCATTCAAACTTTCCTATATATATTCATAAATTGTTCTTGCATAATTTCAACGGCGCGACCAGATCAGACGTTAAATCGCAGACATCAATCCTTCATCGCCTTCATAAGCTTTTCCAGCTTCATCGCCAATCCCATGTTGCCTTTAATGGACAGTTTCCCGGACATGAACGCCTGCGTAGCGTTGAGCTGGCCCTGCAGCATTTTCACGAAATCGTCGCTGTCCAACTCCATTGTCACGTCAGGATTATCAACAGTTGATTCGGACAGGCTGCCGTCTCCATTTTTGAGATCGACAGTCCAATTTCCTGGTTCTTTGCCGGACAACGTAAACTGGTAGACACCACCAATTTTCGAGACTAGGTCTGCGTTTATCATTTTTTTCATTTTATCCATCGAGGATGATACGGTCGCTGATTCACCAGATTTTTCGGTCTGCGAAGAGGCAGGTTTTGAAGCCTTACCGGCCTTCATTACTTTCTCCAACTTCATAGCTACTCCCATGTTACCCTCGATCTTTAATTTCCCTTGCATGAAAGCTTGCGTGGAGCTGAGCTTGCCATCAAAAATAGCCACAAAATCTTTGCTCGTCATAGTCATGGTGCAGTCACTTTCTCCATCCTTTTGCGTGACACTGCCGCTACCGTTTTTGAGGTCTAAAATCCACGTTTCAGAAGAATCACTCAGAACAAACTTGTACACGCCGTTTACACTTGACACTAGATCAGCGGACAAGGACGCCCGTATCTTATCAAAGATAGCGTTGCTAGAGTCTTTAGGCTTGGCAATCTCTACGGCCTGATCTTTCAATGATTTTACATACGATTCTTCGGCAGTGTCGAGGAAAAAGTCTGGCAACAGGTTTTTTCCGGGTGCTATCGCGTATTGATCGAAATTAGTAATTCCTTCTTTTTCCAAAACGTCATCGTCTATGAGGAATTCTCCCGATACTTTGGACGAATCTTTCGTTAAAATCGCGTACGCAGCATCAGCCATGATGGATGGTTTTCGACAGTTTTCCCCGATGTTATCCCCGCCTAGCATCTCCATAGCGGCTGTATAAATAGCGGTCCTCGGCCATAGAGCATTAACAGCTATTCCTTCAGGTTGTAACTCAGCGGCCATACCCAACACACACATCGACATGCCGTATTTAGCCATTGTATATGCCGTGTGATTTTTAAACCAGATCGGTTTCATGTTCAATGGCGGGCTAATGTTTAAAATGTGCGGATCCTTGCCGTTTTTCTTTGAATTTATCAAATGCGGAAGGCATACGCGTGAACATAAATACGTGCCACGTGCGTTAATTTGATTCATCAAATCATATACTTTCATCGGAGTTGCTTGAGTGCCTGTTAAGCTGATCGCGCTGGCGTTATTTACCAAGATATCGATCCCGCCGAATTTCTTGACGGCTTGTTCGGTGGCTGCTTGTACCGAGTCTTCGTGTCGCACATCGACTACGCACGGTAAGCATTTTCCGCCGGCTTTTTCTATTTCTTCAGCTGCAGTGTATATGGTACCTGGGAGTTTGGGGTGGGGTTCTGCGGTCTTGGCGGCGATTACTACGTTAGCGCCGTCTACTGCGGCTTTCAAAGCGATTTCCTTTCCGATTCCTCTGCTAGCACCTGTTACAAATATGGTGTAACCGGCTAACTTTCCAGCATTCAGCATTTTTGTAAATAAGATGATGAGTTTTTGGCTAAAATTTCGGCGGTTGTGAATTCAGATAGAATATCGTATCGGTCAAGAGGCAAGAGCAAACTTTCTGAATACGCTGCCGTACAGCCGATATTAGCACTCCTGTCAAATGTTCCAAGAGTCAAGTTTTGTTTGCATTTGTATTGATTATGCATATAAATGGTCGATGGCGGCGATGTCATCACATGCGTCTTCGGTGTCCTCGATATATTCATATATTTTGAAGAGCTTTTTGGCGATATCGTAGTATACTTTGACGATGTCACGACATACTGTTCTTGGGTAAGATTGGATGTACAGAGTATGGACCAATCTTGTTTTTGTTAGGCTTTTAGATGGGTGGATGGGTTGTGTCAGGGGTTCGTTACATAGGAATTTACAACGGAAATTGCAATAGTCAGAGGTTCGGTTTGGCGATAGGTTAGCGTTCTGGTTTGTTATGCCATCAATTAGCTTTTATCGGGGGCAGACGAGGTTAAACTGAATCGTAGGAGGTTGGGCGCATCGTCATCATTAGTAGGTTGAAGAGTTAATTGTAGGTTTTGGGATGACCAAGTGTTGATCCTAATATATACTCGAACCCAACCTAGCCTTACATAAGCAAAACACTAAACAAATCCGACTCCTACCCTAACAAAACCATAACCCTACCCACATCCAATGTGACATCGCTAATGACATCGGGGACATCGGTGAAGCATATGTTGACATCGCCAATTTAGATATACCCTCTCATTGACTTCTCATATTTACTATTTTGG